>VZSZ01001404.1:950853-1110526 GCA_013398815.1 Ibidorhyncha struthersii
CCCCCCCCCTTCTTTCTCCCTCTCTCTTTCAGAAAGGTAGTCCTGCTTATAAGCTTTACTAAGAAATATCTCTATATTAGCAGAGGTAAGAGACAGTTACTGTAAAGTGTGTTTCTACTGATTGTACTATTGATAGATATGCTATCAGTGTATTTTGGCTAAACCATACCACAGCTGGAAACCTTCAGATCCTGGACACTTGCCACGTTGCCGTAGCGTCATGTAGACATATATACAAAATACATGTACACATACATGCACATACATGCATATATTCTTATACTTGTGCACACTGAAATGAGGGCCAGGGCGTGTACATTCTATAAGGTCTTTTTATAGATCATAAATCTATTTATTATGAGCCTTTCTGCTTCAATGTTATGAAATGGAGCCAAAAGTTTTTTAATGTAATAGGATGTGACTTAAGCCAAACATGAAAAAGCATAAAAAGAATGTTCAGCTGAGGGAGAACTCATGAGGACCAAACAAGAAGTGCTTACATAAGTCTGCTTGCATGTGTTAGGATGAAGGCAACAAATTAAACGTCTGTTCATGTGTAACAAGGCAATATTTTGCACATGTAAACATGGCATAGCTTCGTTGTTAAATGGTGATATTGAGGGAAGAAGTAAACAGTACCAAAAATAAACATATCCCAGAGATGATGAATGTAACCACAGTGAGCTAGAAACAATCATGGGATAATGTTTGTGTGCTGGACTCTACCGTGAAATGTCTAGTGCTTGCTTCAGCCTGCTGAAGGAAGCTGGAAAGGGAAGGGTTAGTGAAGGCTCTGCAATACGCAGAGAGAGATGAAGAGCAGTAGCAGCGAGGTGCCAAGTGTGAGCATAACAAGCCACCCTTTCCTGCAATACCAAACCCATTTGCCTCAAAACAGGGACAATGATAGATAAGCACTTTAAATGTTGAATGAAAAAACCCCAAAGTTTAAAGAACTGAAGCGATTTGCTCAAGTCTGCCAATAAATCAGGTGGTAGAATCTGGAGCTCCTTACTGCTAGATTTACATTTAAACTCCTCAAAAAAGTATGGAAAACACCTGGAAATGATGAGCTTATTCTCAAAGTGACCCAAAAATCAGGTTATTCAATGTCAAAAGGTTTGATTTTTCAGGTGAACTGATCATTGCTCTTTTTACTTCCGTAGTATGTCTGAAGTCACACATGCAAAAATAACAAACACTCATAAAACTATTGATTCTTCTCTCTCTCCACTTAATTTTTATAGAGATAATATTTATCAACTTTCAGAGAAAATTTTCTAATTGGTGGAAAATAGATTAAAGAACATTTTCAGTGAGGGCCGTACATATAAGATGGAAAATTGTGACCTTGAAACCTTCTTGAGGAACAATCTGAACAAAGCAAGGGCTAATGGTTGTAGAATGCTTTCCAGCAGTTCTCTCTCATGGTGTGAAATGCAAATGGTTGCTGAAATCTATTTACTAATCTATTTATTTTACTGATGGTTTATGACCTGGAGGAAAAATTTAAGAGTAATCAAAACCAGCAAGCTTTTTAGAGACAACAGTGAGAGGAAGATCATGATGCTTAAGGAAGAATGACTGTCTTTAGATCAGTGCCTTCTTTTGCTTTTTGAATATCAACACCCACTCTGTATCTCTCAGTAAGACACAGAAAGATCTTTTTGCATCTTATTTACCTCTTGCAATAATTGCAGCCTGCTTGTGTGCCTTCTGTCGCAGTGCAGAGGGATAAGAAAAGCAGCTGGAATGAGGAGTATACCTGTGTGCTGAAGTAAGTTAGAGTCACCATTGCCTTAGGCCATCCTAGCTACAAGACTGCTGTTTCAAGACAGAATGGAGAATTTTGGAAATGCCGGTAGGGGAAGACATCTGACTGACAAAGTAAAGATAATGAAGAAAAAGGATGGCAACTCACATGAAAGATTTTTAAAGTACTTGAAAGATTAGGTCCAGAAAATGGGTTGTTATAACAACTAGAAGTTTGAGAACGTTTGACTGACTTGGATTGTGTAGATTATATTTTGCCTACATGACTTTTAATGTTTACTTTACATTAAAAAGAAGTTAAATAAATTGCCATTGTTTAGTGATTGAGAGTCTACTGATTGCAATAAATTAAAACCACTGGGTTTAGGATAAACATGTATAGCATGCCTTATTTATGGGAAGAAGACTAAGACCCCACGTTTTTAAATGGCTTAACTCACACTTAAGGAGTAGTTGCAGAATTATTTCTAAGCAACACTTTCAGGCTGAGAACGCAGACAGTCGCTTTTTATATGTGTGCTTCTGTCAAAGTCCTCAGCTTACTTCCTCAGTGCTCGAGGTAGATCTGGCTGTGGAGAAAATGAAAGGATAGTCCTGTAAAAAGGCAGAAGAGCATTCATGAACTTTTATGTTTTAAAGTAATATCCTTAATGGCTATTGACAGCTTTTTTATGGTTGTGTGTGATAGGAGCATGATTCATTTACCAAATAAGAAGGCCTTGTAATGAGTTCTGGGAACATTTCTTCAAGTCATAGTCTTTCCAGTGTCCTAGGTTTAGTTTTGGATCCATAGATTTTTTAAAACATCTTATTTACCATAGCAAACTGGAGGAGGATACAAATAACATGCACTTTGTCCCTTCTGGCTCTAGAAAAGAAGTTTTAGAAATGAGTAAAAATACACTCCCTGTCTCCTCTGCTTCCGTGTTCAAGACTCCTATCTACATTCTCACACATGTTATCAATCACTCCACATCCATCTTAATAGAGTCAAACTTCACTCTCTTGCCTTTCAACACAATGCATACTCTACATATTCCTGTAGGTCATCAACTTTCTTAACTATCTTGGAGCTTAAAACCTTCATCTGAAATACATTTAATCAAACAACCAAAGCCAGGCATAATCTGTTAATGTATTTCTCTTTTTGTTAGAAAACAATAAATGGTGTCAGGGTTGCACATATTTTTTGAAACAATATCAGTAGAGATGATACCTTTCTAGGTCCAGAGAAGCTTTCTAACAGTAGTCTTCTTGCCCCCTTCTTCAATATGTCTGAACGGATTTAAATACAACATTATGTCTGAAACATTTCAGAAACCTAAGCCTCCTTAAGTAACCTGATATTCTTTTGGTTGCATTGTTCACATCATGCCATTACAAGCAACAACCAATGCCATGCTCGAAAAGAAAACTTTTTAAAAGGAGGTTTGAGAGAGGCCAAACATCTGAAAATGTAAATTCTTTTTAAAATTGTGACATGCCATCAAAATATCCCCTTGATCCTGCACATGTTCCACTGTTTAGGCTACCAGAGGAAGTGTACCTTCTAGTGCATCCTTTTTGGTATCATTCCTTGGATGAACTAGTTCCAGGGAGACTTGATTTTGGATGAGTGTATCCCCCTTTAAACAAATAGTACCAGATCTGCAGGCACCAGCTTGATCCCAAGGTCTTACTTGCTGTAATCCCAATATTCTACTTGCATCAAAAATAAAACCCGAGATCCAGAACAAACTATTTGCCTTATAAAAGCAGCAGCTGTCTATTTGTTCACACCTTCTATGCGTAGTTTGGGCCACCCAGTTGAAACAGTCACAAATCAAAATGGAACTCCCATCACGCTGTTAAACACTCCCCAAAGATAAGAGCAACAGGCCTGTAACATCGATTATCTCACCAGTAAGAGACAGCAATGGGATTTCACAGTATCTTGTTCTTCTGACAGTTTGTGTTAAAATAAAACAGGTTACAGGACAAAAAAAAAAAAAAACAAAAGTTGAAAAATAGTAAAATCTGTGTGACTGTTGTGCATAAAAACACAGTAGATGTGACTATAGCAAACTCAAATTGAACTGATTCTAGGCCTGGTTAATGACACGGCAAAGGCATTTAACTTTGGTGATGGGTTTCTACTTCAACAGTAGGGAAAATCACTGAATTGTTGTTGGGGAGATTTAGACTACACATTAATTTGTTTTGTGTTCCTGGGACTGCTTTTGGAAAAAGGAAAATGCCCCAACTCTTTCCACACAAATTAGAAGTACCTTCCCCTGGTCATTTCTTTTTTGAAATGTTTTAATTTAAATTGATCAATTTAATTTACTTGAGAGACAAGCAGGAACATCAAGAAAAAAGCTTAAATGCTTGGGCTAATTAGCCCAACTTGCCTATGCTTTCATTAAGCCAAAGATGTGATCAATGAGTCTCTAATTCACCTGGAAAGTCCTTCCTGCATCACCTCTGGAAAAGGATCCGTTAAGCCCATTTAGCCTTTAGCCCTGCCATCTCCCTGCCTTCTCCTGTGCTGCATCATGACCAATATGCCAGCACTTGGTATGAGTCTCCGCTGGGGGTCTAAATTGCAGTCATGTTAACCTGTGTTTCTCAGATCAATGGTCTGGATATCAGCAAAGCTTTCATAAGGCTGGCATGAACAACATACACTGTCATTCTGCTTTATTTAAAAGGATTTAGAGGCAGAAAGTACACCAAAGCAAGAGAAGATTCTATGGGTCTGCCTTTTCATATTTTTTTCCATCATGTATACTGCGTGCATTCTCGGATGTGCTGAGAACAGATATATTCACTGTTTCGGTAGTAATAGTCCACATTATTGTTTTAGGACATGATGAGCAAGTTTCCGATTATTTGGCCAGTGATATACCTAAACCCATTGATTTGTGTATGCATTTAAACATACAATGGTGTTAATGGTATTTCTTATTTCCTGTGAGACTCCATCAAGAAAACAGTGTGTATTGCTACTTTTTTTATAGCCTTTCAGTAGCAACATTGCTATCCATTAGCAATAGAAGTATCCAACAGCATCCCGTAACGTATGGCAGGAGTAGCAATATGTAATACTGGGTACGTAAGAAATAATAAATTCATCAGTGTTGCAAAAAAATAGGTAAGAGACCAGTCCTTTCCTCTCTGCTCTTTCCAGATGAGCATAAATTCATGATGAAGAAAGGTTAGAAAATTAGTATTGCATGTTCTATTTTAGCTTTTCTTTAACAAAAAAAAAAAAATTCCAAACAAATGAAGCAAAGGTAATTTCCAGGTTTTCTCATCATGTGGAAAAACAAAGAATAGTATTTTTGATGCGTCTAAGGTTCTGAAAACAGAAAGCAAATAAAAAGAAACCAAACATTTTCATTACAGGAAGGATTCCCAACTGGGAATTTTTTTGAATTCTCAACATTGCTAGTAATGCTTCAAAATAGTAATTGACACCAAAACACTCCTTTTAACTGCAATTTGAAGAATTTATTGTACATGACCTAAGGCCCGAATTGCAAGGTTCCATCATACCTGGAATAGTTTTCTTCTATCCATCTTCAGTTTAACAGGGTAGAGGGTCCTTTGCACTATAATTTCATGTAATGAATTAGCTTAATCTATGACTAAGAGAATAAGAATGACACCAAATTAAATTGTGACATTTCTTAGAAACACTGTTTGTTCTACACATTTTCTTCTTTAACATCTTAAAGATTTTAGTCTCAAATAATTATTTGTTGCCAGGTGTGACCGTGGCTGTAAGTGACAACTTTGGCTGGTCTCTGGCTTCATTCACCGTCTTTTCTAACGGGTATGCTTTCCCTTTCCCCTCTTGTGTAGCACTAGTAACATTTCTTTTAAAAGGAGACAACTTGACACCGCAGATCTGGCTAGAGGCCTGCTGCACAGACCTTCTGCGCATTTGTTGTCACTTGTCAGAGTGATTCTTACCATCCACGTTTGAAGTCTCAGCAGTCTATGTGGCCTCCTACGTCAGAGGTCGCTGTTCCCAGGCATGGTTATAAGAATCATATATAAAGAATAACCTTCCATAGTTTTTATTAAATATATGATAGCAGCACGATCCTTTTTTTCTTTTTTTTTTCTTTTCCCCTGGGGAGGCTTTCATAAACTTCCTATCAGTGTTTCTAAGTCTGCATAACACTAGACAGCCGTGTGGCTCTCCACTTTCAATGTGTTTTTGAAGGCAGGCTCTGGAAAGTTGATAACATATTTCACGACCTTCGTGTCTGGAAGCAGTTTCCCCTGATTGAAGTCATATAAGTTCAGCTAAGTTGGAGTGTGCTGTAAATATTTATCTGGCAGTCTGACATATAAAGTTGTTCTGAAATTACAAAGTACATTCCTGTCTTTCATGTATTATTACCACTTTTTTCAGTACACTTGTGAGCGATATTATTTAGAGAACCTTCTATAAGTGACTTATCATTGCTTGTTAAAGTTCTCACACTCTGTTGTATGGTCATTTTTCTAGGATGGTAGCTCTTGAGCTGTATCACTTCCCTATCTTTTAAAACATAAATGTGAGATTATTTCAGAAGTGCAACAAGAATTCATGCAGTGAGGTAAGCATGGTTGGCACAATTCATTTTAAAATCTGGTTTTGTGGCACTTATTTCCATGTAGGGGTCCAGATGCTTTCCATTGCTGGCAAATCTATGGTGTTGACAACTTCTCTAATCATTAGCTCGTTTGTCATTACCTATCAAATAATTATATATAAAGTAATGCTTCTGGGTAGAAATTCTTTCCCAGAGACAGAATTAATTCAGCTCCAACTTCTCCTGTATTTCCTTGTTTTTTTCACTTACCTTATAAAATGAATTTTGTGCCATACAACATGCTGCATCGGAAATGTACTTTTTTTTTTCTTTACAGAGATACAAGAGAGGTTCAATAAAGTCAGTGTTAGGATGAATTGTGCACTGCTGCTGAGCTCTCAGTTGGAGTCCTTTCAAGTCCAAACATAATTTTGTTTCTAAGCGTATTTTGCAAAGTTTCTTAGTGTGCTTAAATGCGAGCTGTTTCTCTGAGTTTGTGCATAGCTTTCATGGGAAGAGGGAGGAAGGGAACTGAGGTGACAAATCAGCTAATTTCATCAAGCATTTCTAATCTGTACCCGTTTCAGTTGAAATAATCAGTGTTGGGTTGAAATAGCTGCGGAACAGCTTCCCTGCCACCTTGTTTTTCCAAGGCCAGAAGCTATTACAGTCCCTCACATCCACGTTCCAAAAGTCTTGTCACTGAAAACACTGAGGGTTGCTGACAGTGATGTGCAGTTCCTCTGAATGTGGTAACTGGAGATAGTTTATCCTTGTAATAATTAGTGCTAGGAAGACATCACTGGCTTACATATATATGACAAATGTTGATTCATTAATGGATTAAGATTTTGTTCTAGTTTTGTTTTTTTTTTATTGTTGATTTTTAAAGATAATTATTTAAATGACATAAAAGCCAGTAATTATTCTTAGAAGCCTACCTCGGGCTAAATTGAAAGCATTGTTTCTCATTTGATCCTAATTGTTAGCAAAATATTAACTACTCTGGAAACATTAGGAGAGAGTGTTAACATGTAAAATACCTGTCACTTAGTTCAAAGCATTAAATGTACTCATTAATGCAGATGCAACCTAAAGAAACTTGATGTCCAAGGAAAAATTGCCTGATTAATTTGCAAAGAAACCCAATGAAACAATAATTCTTTGTAACTAGAGCATAAATTCTCACATTACAAGAGTAGAACTGATTAAAATGTGATCAAATATTTCTAAGACAATTTAAGTCTTATATTTCTGGAGGAAACAAACTAATTGATTGTTTTACGGTAACTCTGTGTGCAGAAAAATGAGGACTTTCTTTTGGTCCTTTGCTTTTCAGCTGAGAAGGAACTGAATAGCTGCAGAAATAAACTTGTTTGCTAACAACTATTTGGACCAACCAAATAGAAAATTTCTTTCTGCAACTCAGAATGGTTGGGCAAACTGGTGACTGATACCAAAAACCTACAGAGACTATGAAAACAACAGTGTGTGTGTGGGAAGAGTCTGAAATTCTTTCCCTGTTTTGTTTAACAGCAGCAAAACAGGCACTTCTGAGATAGTATCATGATATTCAATATTCTAGAGTGATGTATAATAGTGTCATTCGATGTTTTACACTCTGTATTCCAGGGTTTTGCTATTCTGGATTCTTAGGCATGCAAAAAAACCCTTAAGAAAACCACCTGCTGATACATATATAAATAGATCATTTTTGACCATGTAAAAGAGATTGCCTTTGAGAGGATGCAAGAATCTGGCTGTCTCCTTAGCTGACTGCAATC
This sequence comes from Ibidorhyncha struthersii, assembly GCA_013398815.1. NCBI lineage: Eukaryota > Metazoa > Chordata > Aves > Charadriiformes > Charadriidae > Ibidorhyncha > Ibidorhyncha struthersii. The sequence continues at coordinate 958,979 of VZSZ01001404.1, forward strand.
TTTTGGGAAATTTACAAGAAAATCCTGTTTTGAGTAAAAAAAAAAATCTTCTATTTATGCATTTAATTTCTAAAACTTAAAGAAAAATTGCTTATTTTCAGTATTGATACAAATTATATCTTGTTTTATATTTTGGATCCAAGTTCAGTAAAGCACTTGAGTCTTTACAGAACATGTCTTCCGGAATATCACTGCTAAAACACTTAAACTCTTAAACAGAAAACAATAAATGTACTGATCTGTTGCTATGGCTTTATAAAAAGCTGTGCATTGTTAGGGTTGTAACTCACCCATGTCTGATTTTTGCGAAGGGAATCCCAGTAGTGACATCGTTCTTCACCCAGGTTTTTGGTGCTTCTGTGGGGTAAAGCATACTTGATCACCTTCCTTGCATTGGAAGAAACAGTGTGTGTGATGGGGGGGAACAGAATGTCATTTGACCCCCAAAAACGACAAACCACCAGTAGGACCCAGATAAACATGTGGTCTCATAAGAATAGCTGAAAATTTACCCTCTAACATATATCTTAAAGGAATTCAGCATGATATTGATTCAGTATGTTGTGGCAGTTTCACTTTTCATGAAGGTATCGTTCAATGACATGAATATAATCACATTAGCAAGACCACAAACTGCTTAAATCAGGATGATTGTTATTGACTTTATACCCAACAGAGATGTGATATAGTTAAAGGTATGCATAAGGAAGATTTCTCAGGAAGTAGTTAACTGTTAAAACTGATGATTTAAAACTAGGACCTTGGTGTTCTGTTCTTGGCACTGTCACAGTGTTGATATGGGATGTTTGGCCAGTCACTAAACCTCCCCATGCTTTTCCTGCACCTTTTGTTACCAAGTTAGACTGAGGTTTTATCTTCTCTATCATGTTTATAAACTGTTTTGCAACTCTCAAGAGGGAAAATGAGCACTACAAGTGTAAAGTTATAAGGTCATTACCGTATTTATGTAATTCTACCCATTTATTTCAATGAAAAGCCTTACAGCATAGCACTATACATTTTTAGCTGAGCTAGTAGATACCATATGACAGGCAGAGTATGCTTGTTACTGTGGTTCATATCTATTTCACAGAAAATATCTGATGCTGTTTTTTGTCAAAAGCAGATTATGAACAAGATAGAGCTAGTTTCATCCAAATGGTTGATTTCTGTGTTCCAAAACCTAAGATTTTCATACAGTGGTAGGGGAGACTAATGCAACAGATGTCTTTCTTGACTGCTGTTATGCCATCACTAGTGTATTAACAGTATTTCAGTTTAATCACTTTGCAGAAGTGTAATGCAGAAGGTACATCCAATAAAGATACACTTTGTTTGCATTGGGATGTATTGGCACTACTATGAAATTATTTTATTTACTTCAAGTAGTCATTGAAGTGCAAATATTTGTTCTAAGTAGAGTAGAGAAGATTTGTGTGTGATTCATTACAGGAAGAGTGTTTAACAGTAAAACCTCTTTGTTTCCATCACTTAAGTCTCTGCACTTTGTCTGGTGCTAAGGTTTCAAGCCTTTGGGATCACCTTTGATGTAAGGGTAATCCTTTCTAGGTCACTCTCCTTCAAAATTAGGTCATTCACTGGTTTATACAGGTATTCTACTCTTTAAAGCAAAATTTTATCATTTTTACTGCTACTAGTCTTTTAGTTAAATAATTATACCCTTAAAGCTGAGGTTATGGACAACACTTAAAGGCATCAGGTTGAGTGATCAAGAAAGCAATCAAGTTAATGTTTTATTTACATTTCACATGAGATAAATACTTGAATATCCATCTCCCTATTCCAAGAGAGTTTGAGTTATTGTAATTTTACAGGCATATAGAAATACATCTTTTCTTACTGTGTGCTTCTCCTATATTGCCGTTTGCTCTCCCTGCTTTTACTCTTGTAGTTATTTCATTAGGATGTCCTGGTTAAATACTGTTGTCACACATCAGTGGTGGTAACGCACTCCATTCTTGTTGCATGCAGCACAGAATTGCCTTATTTTTAAAGGGGAAAAGAAAGAAAAAATAAGAAACAGACAGACTCAATCATTTATTAAGTTTAAATGTTGAAACATCTTTACATTAGCAACAGGAGAGGTCAAAAATTATCTCAGAGATTATGCCTCTGTTTTTAAATATGTTATCTAGAGGTTCCTTGTGTCAGTAGCACTCCTGTGAACTACAGCCTCCACTTGCCCTGAACAAACTTCTTTCATGTTGCATAACAAATGCAGCCAGCATTAAGTACAGCAATATGTTTGTATTGCTCCACTGGGTAGAATGATACAGTTCTTATCACTTTATTTCTGTTTATATTCTAAACTACCCATTTTTTCTATTCCAGTAAAGACCTCCTGATATAGAATGTTCTTCACAGAGATTTAGTAAAACTAAATTAACACCCTCAAGATTTTATGTAAATTCAGTAATATTTTATTCATGTCTCTGGTCCTCAGCACTAGAGGGGTAATCAGTTAAGAGTCACTGTATGGTGCTCTTCAGTTCTCTTAACCCTTTCAAAACATATTCTGCCTTAAAATCAACAGTCTTGTTACATTTTGAAGTGTCAGAGATCTGAGATTTGTAGCAATGCAGGTGGGCACTCAATTTCAGTAGAAGAAAACATAATCTATCTTCCCTCTGTACTTTCTGAGAACCTGTCCTGGCTGGATCTTGGCAGCATTAAAGATATCCATCACTTCTGACTATGCTTGTCCTGAAACAACACACGGATCTGCCTATTTTAGAAGCCTTGATTTAAACATTTCCAGTTCATCACCACACATGAGTGTGGTGACTCCATTCGTGGAGTCACATGTGTACTTCCAGAGATGCACTTTGTAATCTGATTAGTGCTGCAAGCTGACGGAGGTGGACAGGGCTGTGTGCCTCTCCGCAAGCGTCTCGGGAGGGCTGGCCGCAGCAGGTTTTGCCAGATAGAAGGAATGTTGCTGTGAACTTCATAATTATTACTCCAAAAAATTACAGACTCTGGCTGTCACCCAAAATATAGCAATTTACTTCTGATGACTGATGTTCTGCTAGCAAACTGCGCATACTCGGTTTTGATTTACTGTGATTATGGTATGTCCCCTCCAATGGCTTTTTCCTCGTTTTCAAGGAGCTTACAGGTATGCTTCTCCCTAGACCCCAGAAGTGCAGCTGTGAGCTGGAGAGACATACGCATGTGATTAATCAGTGGATGATGAGAAATCAGTGCCCCATTTTCATTATTTTACTGTGATTAAAATTTTGTTAGTTATTCATGCAAAGAATGGCTTTGAGGTGTGCAGAAAATTTAACATCTGGATAGCAATGGGGATAGCTCAGTGGGGATGATTTTTTTTAAGGGAACATTTTTTTTAAAATCTTTTTATAGAAAATGAAAACTGGGGCTGTCTTTTACAACAATAGAGGGCTGTGGGTTCAGACTTCGTCACAATGGCTGGTTCGGTGGGTTCCGCCAAAAATAACTTTGAGGGCTAAAAGAATTAAAATATTAACTTACCCAGAGAAAGAAAAATAATCTGCTGTTTCTAGAAACAGCCTTTCACTATCTCTATGCAGCTGCCTCAGCAATACTCAGTAGGATAAGAAATAGGTTTTAGTGGCTATTAAAGACCATAAGAAAATATATGGGGGAGTCTCCTCTGAAATAGGAGGCTGATTCATTTTATTTTGTTTTACAAGCAGAGATGAATTATGCATTACTGCACAGCTTCTGAAGGATTTAATGGTACTCCTTACAGATATTTAGGATCATCTGACAAACATACAAGATGCATAAAGAATTTTTTTCTTTTGGAATGTTTAAAGCTGGAGATGAAGATTTAAGTGCTAAATGCTGAGGTGCCACTTATCTATTAGAGCATAATGATCTACGATTTTTAGTGCTACTGTGTTAATGATATTTGAAGAAGAATAAAAATACGTGTTTCTTCTTTGTGTGAGATGCATGTTATTTATTTTCAGCTTGTGTTTGTACATATACTCTTAGAGGTATGAATGAATGGGACTTGGAACCTGGCATGAAGTAAGGAAGATATATAGCACAAGCTAAACCTGCAATTAGCAGTGTTTATTGTTTCTGTCTACTGCTTCTCTCCTGTAATAGGGATAGGTAATGGTTGGATGAAATGCATGGACATGATTAACCTGTTTTCAGATAGAGAGCAATGAGATTGCTGGAATTTAGCAAATGTTACTTCAAATGGTTGTTGTGTTTTATTTCTTAAAGTTTAACTGTCTTATTGAAATAAATATATGATACACTGTGACACTCGATCCGTGAATCTGTCTGTGTCTGGAGTCTTTCCCAGGACCTCCTTGAAAGAAGATTTTTTATGTCAAGGGATTCTTTCTCATTACCCAGCTCTAAATACTGGAAATATATTCACCAAATGGCCATATGTCATGATATCTCATCGTTACTATCTAACAGATGGTTTAGTGAAAATCTGGCTCATTGCTTTCCATCAAATCAAGTTATAAGTAACAGCTAATGAAAATTATGTCTTGAGAGGTCTCAAGAGTGTATACGTTTCTAATTAGATTGATGTTTAGATAAATTTAATACTGAGGTGGCTGAACATTTCGATGGGGTACCTACACAACTCCTGTACTGAAGTTAGGAGCTTGCTTCTCTCTCCTGCTCTCTGACTGGAGCAGCGGAACCTCTTTAACCCGCACTGGAGACAGAGATTTGTATTACCATATTTTTATTTCTGTGGTTTCGAAAGTATGGCAGACTAAAAACCACCCAAGAATGCTGCAATATAGAAACAGTATTGAACGCTGCAACTGGAAAGAAACTGAAAGGAATGGGCAAGACCTGTGGGGCAGTAAGTTCAGGAGGAAAAAGGGGAGCACTGATAGCAATGGTCAACAAGGGATGTTTTTTTGCCAAGTACTGAGTAGAAGAACAATAAAGTGTAGGCATAGAAGATGATATAGTACAGGATGCCATCTCCACAGAGTCTGTTCCTCTCATGGCAGTGGAGTCTCTGCATTGCTGCAAGTAATAATGGAGACCTGGTATGAAAAGCTTCTACAAACATACAAAAAGAAGCAGCAATGATACTTTCATAATTCTACACTCCCTGGTTTGTGAGCAGTTCTGCACTGATCTTTCTTCCTGTGGATGAGGATTTGCTGCAGTCCGATAGCTATACTTTTACTGGCTTGTTCAAAGTATCCCACAGTCTGTATTTTCTTCCCACAAAGATCTGTTGTAATATCTATTCAATTGTTGCATGCACACAAATCACCAGTGTCTGGTATCTATATAGGCAGCTTCTATCCCATGGTGAATCTGGAGATTAAGGAGGCACAGGAACATTTCTCCACTGCTGTTAAGCACTATTTTTAGATATCTCTAGTGTTTTAAACTCTGCATTTGGACCCACATCATACTTGAGCTATTCCTGCTCTTTAAAAAATACTGCAGACTGGACAATCCTTAAAGGTTTTAACCTGTTAGATGTGGCTGGCTTCCAGGAAATTATGGCAAGGCATACTTTAGAGCATGAAAAATGTGTTCTGAGGTGGAAATAAGTACTCCAGGGGAAAAAAGAGTGTCACTACCCTGTAAAGGAGTCATCACTCTTTCCCAGACTTTCTAAGGGACCCTAGAAAACAGGATATTGTTTCTAGACTGCTACACGTAGAGTCAGCACAATTTGCAGCAGGGTTTATGGCACCAGAGAGGCAGATGTGGCATGGAAGGCTTCATTCAAAAAGTAGTTCAGGACACCAAGTTTAAATGATTCTTCTCGGGACTGAGACTGGGTAAATAAATGATAAATATTCACGTGTACAGGAAAGAAAGAATGAACTTACACACTCCATCTTTACTGGCAGAAAAGAAAAAGTGGTGTTGGGAGCTGGTGCAGCTCACCAGCCTTACTTTCAAAGCCGTGATCCTTACTGTACTGACCATAGTCTTAGAACCATCAGACTTCAGTATTTCTGCCACAGCAGAGCATGCGGTTTTCTCATATGGGGGTCTGAGAACATGTTTCCCCCCAATTCTCACACCCTAAAGCAAATTATCTATCCCAGCATTTTGATTACAGTTGAAAAGCCATAATAGAGCAGGCTACTTGGAGCCAAAATTATTTTTCAAATGCAACACCTGTACTGTATTCCCTCTAGACTTCAGACTTCAGCTCATGAGGTCTGAAGGTGGACCATAGATACACTGTTTTCTCAAATGTGTGTAAAAAACAAAACCTCGTTAAGTGTTTCAAATGAAAGGCTATTTTAATGAAAAAAAATAAAAAGTCACTTTCATACCTTTTTCCATTTAAGTTTTTGCACTATTATTACATTTTTAAAATTAAAATATTGGAATAATTATATAAATGTTAAAACCCCTCAAATTTCCATATATTCAATTTCCTGATAGTACAAAGCTTTCCTTTTAAAAATTTACAGTTTAAAATGAAATACGGGTATTTTTTCTAATTGATAATCTGATTTTTTTCCCTCATTTCATTTCTATTTTTTTAACAAGGAAATTGAGGAATCCAAGAAATCAGTCTGATCAAAAAATAAAAAAAAAAATTATGTACTTCAAACCCATAACTGCATCTCCAGCTATCCAGATTTTTAAAAAATAAATTTCCAGTTATGTTGAAGAATGGGGCTTGTATTTTTTCTAATCAGGGTAGGAAACCTTCCTGAGGACAGGTGGCATGTCAGACCTTGGCAATTTGCACTTTCTGGGTACAGCTGCACCTGTACAGCTGTACATAAATTTCATGACAGATGCTTAATGCTCATATATATAAAAAAAATCTTCACAATTAGCTACATGAGAAGTTTCCAAAAGATTTAATTAACATGCACAATGTTCTTGCAAAGGCCTTTAATTTGTAAAACATTCTTGTATTTTACCATTAGTTCTCTATATTTCAGTTAATATATTCGGTTTTCCAGAGTTGGTTCATTTCAGTCTGCTTCTCATGTGCTTCTTCTAAAGGTACTTGGTAAATAAGAACAATAAATCCTGAAGGAATGATATATATTGAACTGGCATCTCTGTAGCAGACATATGTTTGAAATACACCATAGACTGAAATAGTAGGCATCTAAACTGATATCTACAAAGACAATATCTGCTTGCTTATGGTTCATAGACTGCCAAAGAAAATACTACATTCTCACAGTGCAGCCTAAATAATCTCTTGGTGCTTGCAGACAGAATTGGACAAAGACAGGAAAATCCACTGCTAGAGGGTTTAACATTTGCTTCTATTTGAATTTTAAATGAAAACTAAAAATTACAAAGGTCTCCATGGAAAAAAGAATCCATTATGAATTCAATTTCAAACTAACTACAGTATTTAGTTTTAAAAAATGATACATAAAATTTAGAATCACTGTAAGAATGCAGGTTATTACAATCTTGAAATATTTTAGTATGTTAAAATGATTTTTTTTCCAGTTTTGTTATTATTATGTATGCATATTGTGATTTTATCTTAGTTTTTATTTTAAATTTATTTACTCATTTACTTTTTTCAACTTCTTTGAATCTTATTGAAGATTCAGATATTGAAGAACAACTGCTTTTGACATAGACCTCATGTCGTTTTTCTCCTCAGAGTTCCTTTTGTTTAGAATTTTCATAGAAGACTGAAAATTTTGAACTAGAAAATAAGATGACCCCTCAGCAGAATTTAGATAGACACCTGTTTTTAATATCTGGATGGCAGCTTGGTTGCATTTTGCTGCAGTAACAAAACTGCTGCTACTCGAACTTGTATGGAGTGAGGCACCTTACCTTCTTGTTCCAAGTATTTCTTCTCTTATTTGATGCTATAATGGAGCAGCTTTACACATTGATTCAAGGTGTCAAAATGCTCTATTACAACAAAGGAGACACTTTGAAGATGAAATTAAAATGACACATTTAAAATGTTGTTCAAAACTTCTATTTAGAATGTTTAAGATACATTAAAAACTGTAAAAAATAAAACGTGTGGGAGCTGTGATTTAGAAACTGCTGAAACCCAGAGGAACTCATTCCTGGAGCAGCGTGAAGCATATTAAGGGCTATGAACTGTGAAGGCCCAGCTGTGTTGGAGAGCTGGGATTTCTGTGGCACCCAGTTTCCCAAGGAGATGGCTCATGATACCTGAAAGTCAGGCAGCCCAGCTGGTTCAGGAGCTGGGGTAATTGCAGAGAAGGCCTATAAACTCCCATTTCCAACATGAAGATACTGAAAGAGATGCATTCCTACAGTATATATCATTCTTCTAACAATTTGGTATTTTTTCATGGGAAAACATTGCTTTCCCTAACCAGCTCTCCTAGGGAACTAGCTACCTAATGTCTCTGTAACACACATCAAACTTGCTTCTCCACTTGTTTCAGTGTAAAGATCACTCATAACTTGTATATGCTCATGCTATGATTTAATGTCCTTCTCTGTTTACAGCTCATTACTGTGGACCATCGCTAAGACTGAAGTCAACACCATTGGCTAGCTCACATCACAACAAGATTGATTTAAAAAAGAAAAAACATTCCTGTTTAAATCTGATTTCCAAATTATTTTCCCCAGAGTGAAGCTATATTGTCAATCCTCAGAAAAAAAATGAGAAGATTCTCTGTGAGGCTTAGCCTAAATTTTTAGCTTGCAGAAATCACAATAGGTCCGTGGTGCTCACCGAAGAAAGATTTCTGACATGCAGTGTAAAATATCTACTTTTCAACTGAAATTTAATGACAAGCTTCAATACATTGCTCTCAAGCTCCAGTAAGTTCAACTGTTTTCTTTCAGACACAGATCAATTACAGTTCTGACTTTCAGAGTTCAGCACTTCAGGTCAGGAGTACACTATTATAAATCCAGAGATCAGTTTGGGTTCTTGGTGTCAACTGACATTGCAATTGTCGCATAAATATTAACAAAAACTTCAGTTTCAGTTCACTTACTGTTAGGGCTTGGCATTAACCATGCCTAAATATAGCTACTGTGGTTTCCAGCTCTTAGAAAACTTGGTGGTTTAGTACAAGGCGGTATTAACACATAGCCGAAAGGTTAGTCATTGTAGGCAAAATGCACTGCTGGTTTTATCACTACATTAGCAAATAACAGACTACCAATTATCAATGTGGCAGCAAAAATATAAACAATTCAAACAAAAGCCTCATATTCCTGATTTCTTGGTGCCCCAATTCTTCAAAGCAAGACAGTTCTCTAAGATGTGACTAGGATGACAGTCTCCCGAAACAAGACATTTTTAGGAGAAAATAAATGTCTGCCTCTAAAAATTTGGAGGAGGGGCATAGACTAACTTAATTGGAGAGAATGATTGCATATAAAAAGAACTTTTACTCCTAAATTACTTTTAATGAGAGCTTGAGAGAGCAATGAAATCACAAAAGAGTATGTGAATTAAAATCTTAAGTGCTGGGACACTTCAAGGAAACGTATAACATGTTTTCTTTCCAACAGTCAGCCAATTCTCCAAGCAGTCATATATAATGCAGCAGCAGAACTCAGTTATGACAAGAGGAAAGTAATATGATTTCATTAAAATTAGTGAATGAGACAGGTTAGGTCCCTATAAATAAAGATGCTCTTTAAAATGTCATGTATGTATAGGACTAGAAAAAACACTGTATGCATTATTTATAATGTGTTACGTGAGTACTGTGAAGCTGAACTCAACTAGACTGGGGACTCCCTTGTACTGGGCACTGGGCAAAAATATTGAGACATCTTGTGACCTGTGTAAATAATGTTTTAAACCTTCCGTGTTTGAAGATCTGCTTCTTTTCAGCCAGAGATGGCTAGCAGACACTGCTTGTTTAATTCAGGTGCAAATCTTATAGCTATCATCCACACCTTTTCATGCCAATGTTGAACTACTACCCTATGCTCTACCTCCATTTGGTACTCAACAATCAGCTAAACAAACTTAACAAACTTTAACTTACTAATTAAATTGAGATATTTTTTTTTCTGTAAGTGAACACAACCATTACTATGTGGTCTTTGTTAGTTTATCTTGTTTTCAAGACTGATACTAAGGTGGCAGTCCTGGACTATAAATTAGGGATCCAATCTAGAATCACAGAATCACAGAATGGTTGAGGTTGGAAGGGACCTCTGGAGGTCATCGTGTCCAACACCCCTGCTCAAGCAGGGACACCTAGACACAGTTGCCCAGGATCGTGTCCAGACAGCTTTTGGGTATCTCCAAGGAGGGAGACTCCACGACCTGCCTGGGCATCCTGTGCCAGTGCTCAGTCACCCTCACAGTAAAAAAAGTGTTTCCTGATATTCAGAGGGAACTTCCTGTGTTTCAGTTTGTGCCCATTGTCTCTGGTCCTGTCACTGGGCACCACTGAAAAGAGCCTGGCTCCGTCCTCTTTGCACCCCCCCTTCACCTACGTTGATGAGATCCTCCTTGAGCCTTCTCCAGCCAGAACGGTTCCAGCTCTCCCTGCCCTTCCTCACAGGAGAGATGCTCCAGGCCCTTAATAATATTTGTCGCACTTGTTGAACTTCATGAGCTTCTTGTCAGACCACATCTCAAGCCTGTTGATGTCACTCTGGATGGCAGCAGGACCCCCTGGCATATCAGACACTCTTCCCAGTTCTGTGTCATCAGCAAGCTTGCTGATAGTACACTCTGCCCCATCATCCTTATCATTAACAGGACTGGACCCAGTATTGACCACTGGGGTACACCACTAGCTACTGGCCTCCAAACAGTCTTTGTGCCACTGATCACCATCTTCTGGGCCTGGCCATTCAGCCATTTTTCCCTCCACCTCACTCTCTGCCCTTCCAGCCCATTCTTCGCTATGAGCCTGTAGTTCCCTGGGTCCTCATCCTTCTTGATGACAGGAGTGACATTTGCTTTCCTCCAGTCCTCAGGCAGGTCTAATCACAATTGTTTGAAGATTATTGAGAGTGGCCTCACAATGACATATGCCAGCTCCCTCATTACTTGTGAATGCATTCCATCAGGGCCCATAGACTTATGTGTGTCTAATTTACTTAAGTATTCTCTGTCCTGATCATCTTCCACCATGGGTACATCTTCCTTGCTCCAGGCTTTCCCCCATGTTTCTTGGACCTGGGATACCTAAAGACTGGTTTTACTAGTAAAGACTAAAGTGAAGATGGCATTCAGTACCTCAGCCTTTTCTATGTCCTGTGTCACTAAGTCTTCTTGTCTTTTTCAGCAGCTGGTCTATATTTTCCCTCATCTTCCTCTTGTCACCTGTATACTTATAGAAGCCGTTTTGGCTGCCTTTGACATCCCTTGCCAGATTCAATTTCATTTGGGCTTTGGCTTTCCTAATCTCATTCCTACATGTTCAGACACTGCCTTTGTATTCCTCCCAAGCCCTGTATTCCTCACAAAACCTCGACCTATGTTGCTAAATACATAACAGTGAGACAGATAGATGAACTACTAGCCATCTATATTCTTTAATTTTGATCATGCTTCTAGGTACCATCTGGTCACTAATGATGACTGATTTTTTCTCTGAGACAAAGCCTAGGCATTGTTTTGTGGATAGCATGCACCCAGGACCATCCCCAATAAGGCAGCATGGTCAAGTCTGCAGCAGATGTTGAACTTTTACCCATATTTTCTTGTTTATTCCAACAAACTTTGCCAAGTCAAATGCACTTGTATACCTTCCCAGCATACCCCTTGTCATGTAACATACACTTGCAATAGCATGCTCTGAAAAAACCTCCACTCTACTAGGCTTCAACATTGCTTGCAGACACTTTGAATGAAAAACAACACATAAAACATAACATCATGTGTCACTCGGAAGCAGTACAGGATTGAGAGGAGACATAGGGCCAAGTGCTAGGAGATGTGTATGTGGGTGGTCTGTACTACTTGGCTTCAAATCTGGCAAGCAATTACATAGACTGGAGGTATTTAACTATGTATGTGTAGCCTAAGATATCTCAAGTCCTCTCGTGACATATTTTGGTCAGCAGAGAAGACTGAATTGAAATTCTTTGTGTGACAAGACATAGATTGCCTGACAGATCATTCTCCATTTGGCCTTCACACCTTTTTGCCTCAACAGGTCTGTAAACCCTTCAGTTTTTCTAATTACAGATCATTTTACAAGGTCTTATCTTTTATTTAGTTTGTCAGAAAACAGTTTTATGCTATGTTGGGCAGTGTAGGGTATTACTCTGATGAAGACCATATGGACAGGTAGGTTATTGTTCATTAAATTTATTCTGACTTAATCTGGAATTGTGGCAGATGTATTTAGCATTAACGTTACATAAAAATATCTCTGTTCTGTTTTAATCAACCACTCAAGAAATGCCTAACACAGGTGACCTTTTCCAAAGGCTAAAATGGAATTATTTTATGTATTTGGAGATATTTTGGCATCTTTTTTTGAAAGAGAGAGGCTGCCAATAAAAAATTTGTATCAAGTGGAGGTTTCATTATGCTGATTTCATTTCTTATCATAAATATCTTCTTTGAAGGTTGGCATTGTGAAAATGTTGTGAATTTCTCCTTTTTTGTCTTTCCATGTTTCACATAAAAGATGTTTCCTCTTCCCTAAAAAAAAGCTGCCAGCCCTGCACATACAGCACTGGATTAGAGAGTAGATCTCAGTTCTATGCCATTGTGTCTTCCTATTTTAACAGCTAGTATCAAAGTCTCCGATCTCTGTGTCCTCCATTTGCTACATATAAGTCTTTGCTTCTGATAGTGGCACATGTCAAAAGCTCTGTGAAGAAGACTGGGCACCAGCTGGCCTGTTTACATTATTGCATGTAACTGAGGTACATTATGACTGACATTGCTGACTGACTTTACCAGCAATCAGTAGATGGAAGGAAATTACGAGGTAATGTCAGCTGATGTATTTCTGGACTTCCCCGCTTTTGGAGTGTTAGAGTGGCAAAAAGCATTCCCCATAGTTCAAACTGAACCCAGGGAAGAGTGAAGGAATACTGACCAAAAAAGGAAAATCCTTTGAATATCTGGTAAAAAAAAATTGCTTCCACCTTCCATTGAAGAAATACAGCTGTCATTCATCAAAACGGTGCAAAGCCTCAGGGCTCTGTTTGACTCCTTGCTGGCACAGGATGAGCAGGTAGCATCAGCTTCCAGAAATACCTTTTTTACTCTCCAGCTGGCTGGGAAAACTAATTCCCTTCTCTCTGATGAGAATTTTACTGCGGCAGTCTGCAGTTTTTCCTAACTCCCATAAAGACTACTTCAAAGGTGTGTTTAGAAACTGAATGTGACTGTCATAACCAGGTTCCAGCTGGTACAAAATGTACCTTTCTACCTTCCTTCTGGTTCTGGCCACTGAAAAAAAAAAGAATTTTGTGCAGAAGTCCATCATGGTGATTTTCTCTTCCAGTTTAAGGGCTTCTTCCTGATCTTGAGGATCTTGAAAACAATTACCAGACAGAGCAGGATTTGCCTTAGCAAATTCTACAACCATCCAGAAAATACCAAGTTAAAGTTAAAGTTGGTGACAAGAGCCAAAGAAGGCAATGCTAAAATGAGGCTCTTAGGACATGAAGTGGGTGTCAAGTCTGTCTTTTCCTTTTCTAGGAAGGACTTTTCTAGACACCTTCTCCAATATATGCAATGTCACAAAATAGTTTTGTTTCCAGGCCTCTTACTGTCATTTTCTCTTTCTTCCTGTTCCCCAAAACACAACTTATTTCAAGAAGCATTTTCTTCCCAAAGGAGAAAGTATTAAAGTCGTTTAGAAGTTCACTAATTTCTGCATCACTGTCACTGATTTTATGGAGAAAGTGAGCAGATATTGGGATAAATGAAAGTAGAAAATATTTGGTAGATAGAAATACAACTGTAAATGAGAAGGATTTTGGTAACTCACAGGACTGTGAAAATTTTCAGAGGTATATAACGAGGTGGAGTAAATGAAGTCAGTGTTATGGCAGTTGGATTTCAGTGCTGATAAATATGAAACAATACAACAGGGAAAAACTGAAGTACTTTAGAAGAGTAAAATTAACAGCACCAGCTCAGTTTAGGGATCTGGCTATCGCTGCGGATATGTAAGCGAGGACCTATGTTCAAGAGAGTCAGATAGGAATCAGATGAAGGATAACCTAAGTCACTAGGGTTTGTAAGAACTGGGAAATTTTATTTTAAAACGTTATTACCATTACACAATTCATTGATATGTTTGTCTGGAATACTTTATGTGAAATTGGCCACCCTGTCTTAAAAGGAAAAAAGAATAATGCAGAACACAGAGTGAACTAGAATCACATGATGAAATTACCAAACCTATGGCTATAAAAAATGTTTGTATCAGGGGAAATTCAAAGGTTATTTTGCTTATCATAGAAGACAGCCTGTCATGACTAGGTAAAAGAATCTAAAGAATGAAATAGAAGCTACCTGTTTGTAGCTTCTGTTCTCCCAGCTCTTAAAAATGTGAGACATTTAAAGAAACTCGAGTGTAAAAAATCTAAAATGCATGAAAGGTAACACTTCTCTACACAGCATACTGCAAAGCTTCTTGACATAGGATGCTCCTATCAGGAGCACCCTCACAGGAAAAGGAAAGGGAAAGACCAGAGAAAGAAAATAGGACATTTGTATTAGAAGGATTGAATGGATTTGAAACAACAGTTTCAGAATAAATAATAAAGATCATGCCCTGGTAATTATGGTTATTTCTACTACTAGACTCACTTTTGCTTAATCATTATCTTTTATTTATATTAATGCAAAGCATCTGACACAGTCACTACTGGAAATATATCTGATACAATGTTGAAATGCCTATATTGTACATCACTGAGTAGAAATCAGTAAGTAATTTCTGCTATCGAATTCAAACAGAAATAAAAATAAAAGCTTGCTTTGACACTGATGCTGGTGTTTATGAATACAAATCCATACCAGTCCATCCTAACAATGGACATGCAGTTGATAGCCAAAAGAAAGTGGGCAAAATTGACACAGTAAGTTAATTTGATTATTTGGTACACTATATGTAATTTTACCACCTCTTTTGTAGTTTACACATCAATTTTGTCTTGCTCTAAATGAGATTGCAGACACACTGGGGTGTCTTCATACATCACCTAGCACAATAATTGATCCTGAATGCCAAAATATAAACAAGCATAGTAAATTACTTTAGTTCTATTTGGAGAACTAAAGCATATCTGAATAACAATATTGACTTTGTCTCATGTTATTGTATGTTAAAAGCAAACTTGAACTTTATCTATTACTAATACCATGATCAGATAAGGAATTTCCCCAGGTCCCTTAGCCATATCTGCAGACCCCATTGAGAGGAAGAAAAATACCTCTAAACTATTTCTCACTGTTTAATAAAACTGTGATCCAAATCTGCTTATGTAGGTTTCCAGGGGATACAAGGCTGCCAAATCTTTTTACTTAAGTAAATTGTTCTGAAATAGTGGGTCTGTAAATAATCAAAGTGATGCTATACTCCTGTCAGTCACTCTCAGTGAGACAAATGGGGTATTTTAATTACTACACACAACATTTTTGTAACAACACATCCCCTCATCACTGCCTACTCTGAGCTCTTTTCAGACCAGTTCAAACAAAAAATGAGATTTCCTACAGTACTTTATTTTAAAGAAATAAGGGATATCAATCCAATAAACCCTTTATGCTGCATTCCAGATGTGTAGCATTTAAGGCACAATGGGATTGTGTAATGCAATCAAGGGAATTTGATCAAGAGACCAGACAAACAAAACATTCAGTGGTAATGACTTGCCAATGTCCTTCTCCCTCCAAGTCATGTGAAATTCCCTTCCTTTAAAGGAGCCAGATAAATAAGTGGGTACCCTAGGATAGCTGTCCAGGAATGCAGTGTTGAGAAATTCAAAACCCTTCTTGATCAAGAAAAGAAAACTATTCTAAAGTTTTGGGTCTTTTTGGGGGGTGTTTGCTCCAGAATAAAAGAAAGAAAGAAAGAAAGAAAGAAAGAAAGAAAGAAAGAAAGAAAGAAAGAAAGAAAGAAAGAAAAGCCACCTATAGCCACGAAATAGTCTTTTGAAGAAACCTAAGAGGCATCACTTAGTGTTTACATGCAAGAAGTTGTTTCAATGTTCATATGGTTACCACAATGAAAATACTTTATCTTGTTTCTCAGTTCAGTGTTTAAATTTTTAATTTCTTAGTCTGTTGAACTTTTCCTAGATTAGGACAGATACGGTAGCTGACAGAACAGAGTTTCCTGAGATTCTATATTTTTGTCATAAGTGAACTGACAAATGAAGTTCAGTCTCCACGCACACACATATTTCTACCTAATGGTTATAAAAATGAACAGTATTGGGGCCAAATTCCATTCAAATTGCTCATTCCATTAACTTTTTTGAAGTCATTTGAGCTAACAGTGTAGGTAAGGTGGCTGGGTTTTGGTGACTTTATTACCTCAGTGATGTCATCAATTATTATTTTGAAGAAGAGAAAGAACATAGCTTTTTTCAACTCCCCCGGGTAGAAATAAAAGTCGTTATTTATCATAGGAGACACTAATGGTCTCTCATGGGCCAATTAATCTTTTTTATGGAAGGATAACACTAAAGTCAAACTAATGACAAGACCTAAACATAATGTAATTCCTTATAGCCATTCAAAATGGTTGTTAAGAGTTGAAGAGACAGTCTGGAATCGACAAAGTAAAATACAGTAAAAGAAAGTGTGAAGTGTTTGTGAAGGAGAAGCATGATAAATAACAAGTTATTTCTGGTGGCAGAAATTAGCCTATTAAATGGATGGCAAGCTAAACATAAGTTTATGAGGCTGCAAAAAGAACTGAACAAGTCTTGTTCCAGGATGAAGGCTGTGTCTTTCATCCAAGGAAGTAACTAGTAAGTTTTTTCAGGAAATGCAAGGTTTCACCCAGATGGCTGTGCCTGACTGCATGCCATATTCTAGGAAGATGTAGGTCAACAGGAATGAATTGAGAAGAGAGAAACAAACATGAAAAGAGGTTTTGAAATCATGAACTGCTAGAAAAGGTTGGTAAAGTTGAGTTTGTTTAATCAAGGAAGCAAATGATTGAGGGAGGGGGACAGGAAAGTCTTCCAGCAGACAAAACGTTGTAAAAAGACCAGTAATTGATTTGTTCTCCTTGGGCACAAGAACCGGACAAATAGAAATAGGTACTGAATTCTGGCAAAGGATGTTTAGGATGAAACACTGTGGAATCTTTTATTGGAGGTTTGCAAGATCAGCTTGTGCAAACACCTACTGGGAATGGTAGAAACATCTGTGAATTTGTCCAAGTCATAGTGTGGAAACAGATAATTTTTAATGTCATCTCTTTTTAACAGTAATTTACAATATGACTATGTAATAAAAAGGACTGTTGGTACTGTCTTATATGCAAGAACATGCTGAGACGCAGGAAATTGAAATTTTGAAAACTCAAACTAGCACACATCTCTGTGGATACCACTCTCTGAAATGCAAGGAAGTGTTTGGGTTTTTTCATTTCTATCTTGTTGAAAAGTTTAAGTGCAAAAAATTAGCCTCTCACCTACTGATTGGCATTACATTCTTGAAATGAATTTTGCTTTCAACTGGTGTTTCAAATAGGTATGCTCTTTCTAGGTTAATCTTTTTTATCATTTCTTATTTGTATTTTTGAATATGATTCTGGTTTTCAACTTTACTTAGAACAATGAAAGTCACATGATACGATAAATTTATCTGAGTCTCTTTGAAAGCTTAATTTTCATAGCTGTGTAGTAAGGTCAAACCCACAAAACTTTCAGTTTTCTTAAGAAGATACGTAATTTTCTCCAACACAGGAGACAATCAGAAGTTGTAAAACAATCTGTTTGATTGAGTATACAATCTTCCAAACAAAGTGTTCAACTTCATATGAAAAGAAGTCATTATTCGTCTCACTTCAAATATTACTGTAGAATCATAGAATGGTTAGAGTTGGAAGGGACCTTAAAAATCATCCTTATAGCAGCTTTCCAGTATCTGAAGGGGGCCTATAAAAAAGCTGGAGAGGGACTTTTTGCAAGGGTATTTAGTGAGACGATGAGGGATAGCGGCTTCAAACTGGAGGAGGGTAGATTTAGATTAGCTATCAGTAAGAAAATTTTCACTCTGAGGGTTGTGAGGCACTGGAACAGGTTGCCCAGGGAAATTGTGGATGCCCCATCCCTGGAAGTGTTCAAGGCCAGGCTGGATGGGGCTTTGAGCAACCTGGTCTAGTGGGAGGTGTCCCTGCCCATGGCAGGGGGGGTTGGGACTAGATGATCTTTAAGGTACCTTCCAACCTAAACTGTTTTATGATTCTATGATCTAGTTCCAACCCCCCTGCGGACACCTCCCACTAGACCAGGTTGCTCAAAGCCCCATCCATGTTGCTGACCTCATATTTGTTGAGTTCGCTTACTGTTAATATTTCCTAAATATCAACATCCATAATTCTTGTAGGCTGTTATGTCCCAAACATCCTAAATTTCTGTCTAGTTGTGAGAAGCTGATGACATATTCTATGTTAAAGTTCTTGTCTTTTTAGAATGTTCTGCTTGATTCTGCTTTGAATCTTTTTTATTATTTATTTTTCCTGAACGGAAGTTTAAAGGACATTTAATGTTCTTCTGGAAATGGATGTTTACTGTCTATATAGGAAGACTTAGAATACTGGGAACTGCAAGGTGGTTTTGAAAAAAACACAGTGCTCATGTATGAAATTTCTTGTCTTAATTTCAGTGCTACATTTTCTTTTAAGAAGTAATTTAAAAAAGAGACACCACTTTAAGTGGTTTTCAGTTCATAGTAAGGATCTTGTCATATTTTTTTCAAAATTTCTGTTTCTTGAGGATAATAATGCACATGTAATTTAGTGGGACTGGGTTTTATTTATGATAAAATTCTGAACATACAGGGATTTGCATCTGGGGATGCTTGAAAGTTTCTAATGAAAGATAATTTTCATTTTAGCTCACAGATAAGTTTATTTTATTGTGATAAAATTGATTCTTCATACTTTGAAATAATTGGTTTGTTTATTATTGTGTAGCTGAAAGCTGGCCTTAGTATATTTTTGCATTTGAGAAAAGCTAAGGTGTCGCTGCTGTAGGAGAGATGGATTACTGTCAGAGGAATAATACTGCATTGTCAGAGGAAACTGAGCTTTGCAGCTGACAGTTCCTCCTGTGACTGGGGTGGGAACACGGAAGAAAGCAAGGTCTCATAAATCACTGCACTCAGATGGTGAGCGTGGAAGCAGTGCAGAGACTTGTCTATGCAAAACTGAATGGTCTCTCTTCTCAGCAGTCTGTCCACTGACTCCACACCCAGTATTGCAATGAGATTTGGTGGCTTTAATTTTTCAAAACTAGCAGCAGACTAAGACCCTATTAAAGCAGGGATTGAAAATTCATATGCAACTCAACAATACATTCGTACTCTACTTGTATAATTCAACTGCAAAATGCAAGGGACTGTGTGTGAAACTGCAGTATATTTGGACGAAGGAGTAAGGTTGTGTAATGAGCTCCCAAAGGAAAACCAGACTGATTCATGCACCAAGAACCTAGTGACAGAATATTTGCATTAGGAAAATGTTTTCATAGCTATCAGTGACCAGGAAGAGGGGAAAAATGCTAAAAATATGAGTCTAAATCTCCGCTCATAGAACTGATGCTGTTCTACCATGTATAACATCACATTTAATACCAGTGAAGGTCTGCCTCTATAGTATGAAAAATCTCTTTCTGTCTCTACATATCCCTGTAGTTCTGCACTACAGAAGGCAGAGTAACAATGAAGTTCTGTGTAAAGCGTCAAAAAACGAGATCCATTTTCATTTGTGACAGTGATGGCTAACATAATTTTTATTTTTTGTCTTTATTTGCTAATTTATTTCACATTGTCTTCACCTGGCAATTTTCAAGTTAACACAACTTCTGTGAATCAATTTCAGTATTAAAATCAGAGTTTTTACAGGGAAGTTGTCTGCTAAACTATGGTGATTGTAGTAGAAATAGAAAAATATTAATATTAACACAGGCAATTTTCAATTAGCTAGTAGTGATCCCTGGATAGATCAGTGCTGGGAAAAGAAATGATACCTTCATTGGTTAATTCTTCTCCTCCATTTCCACTATGAATTTAAAATTCCGTCATGGATTTGAGATAAGGAGGACTTTAAACTGTTATGGAAAATGATTCCGATAAACTTCCAAATTTTTGAATATTTGTTGGAAGCTTGTTTGGCGTGCTCCATTTTGAGAAATCACATTGGTAATCTTGCAACTACAGTTAATCCTCTGGGACTTTTGATTAAGCCAGAAACAATCTGTCTTTGTTTCTCTGGCTCTTCTGCTTCTAATCCCAACTGGAATCAGAGAGAGGAGACATAGCAACATAAGTCTTTTTCATTTCAGCTGGTTGAGGACACTCGAGTCAGATCTGTTCTTACTTTATCTGCTCATCTGTTTTGACCTCTGTGAGAAACAAAAAGGAATTTCTTTTGTGGTAAGCTCATGGCCACTGAAGTGAGTAAAAGAAAACTCTTTAGAAAGCAACGGACTGTTGCTATTTCAGACAGGTCCCTATAAGGATCCCTTTCCCTCCCACTTTTGACAGTGCTTGCATTGTCTATCATATCAATACAGGCTGTTTGAATTGATCTGAACTGTTGCCAAGGAAAGCTGTTGCAAAATAATGTGAAGTGTCCATGTGGACAAGCCTAAACAAGCTGCTTCCCAAAGTGGACTAAGCAAAACTGCACAAAGGAGTTCTTGTAAGGAATAAGTTTTTCCGTATTCTTTAATTCCCAGCTATTTCCCTGCAGTCTGCCTGGATCGCTTGCCCTCACTACTTTCACCTCCACAGGGCTGAATCATCCCTGGCTAAATCTGGCTGTCCTTCATAGCTGTCCTGCACAATCTTTGCAGAAGAAAAGATATGTTTCTTTTCCATCCAAATATACAAGCATTAATGAATTCTGCCCACCATTATTAGGCTGCCCTGAGGATTTTAAGATGGATTGTTAAAATCACTCCTTGAGATATCTTTCAAATGTACATGTACGTACATTAGGTATCTTCTTCCAATGGCTGTCGTTTGTACGTAGAGCTCTGAACTATTGTGGTATAAAACTGAAATCTCATACACTTGTTCCTTTCAGATTTTCCAATAATTCACAACAATAATTATGTGACAACTGACAAAATTGTTTGCATTTCTGGATTCTTCCAGTGGGAAAGAAAAATAATTTTTAGCAATTACATCTTTGGGGGCCAACCAGCTGGAAAGCAACTTGACCCAAGGGGCCTGGTGGACACCAAGTTGAACATGAGCCAGTAATGTGCCATTACAGCAAAGAAGGCTAAAGGCATCCTAGACTGCATAAGGAGAAGTGTTGCCGGATGAGGGAGGCCACGTCTGGAGCAGTGTATCCAGTTCTGGGGTCCCCAGTACAAGACATGGAGGCACTGGAGAGAGCCCAGCAAAGTGCCACAAGGATGATTAAGGGCCTGGAGCATCTCTCCTGTGAGGAAGGGCAGGGAGAGCTGGAACCGTTCTGGCTGGAGAAGGCTCAAGGGGGATCTCGTCAATGTAGGTGAACGGGGGGGTTGCAAAGAGGACGGAGCCAGGCTCTTTTCAGTGGTGCCCAGTGACAGGACCAGAGACAATGGGCACAAACTGAAACACAGGAAGTTCCCTCTGAATATCAGGAAACACTTTTTTACTGTGATGGTGACCGAGCACTGGCACAGGATGCCCAGGCAGGTTGTGGAGTCTCCCTCCTTGGAGATACCCAAAAGCTGTCTGGACACGATCCTGGGCAACTGTGTCTAGGTGTCCCTGCTTGAGCAGGGGTGTTGGACGCGATGACCTCCAGAGGTCCCTTCCAACCTCAACCATTCTGTGATTCTGTTTTATGTATGAGAAGTGTTGCTTGGAATGGAGCTGTGTAGAATTATACAAGTCATGATACAGAGCTTAAACTTGATTTAAGGAAGTAGAAGTTAGTGTTCTGAGTATCTTGAGTATTGCCAATACAAGTTATTTTTGTATATAGGACTAGATACCTTGTAAAATTTTATTTGAACCAATAATGTGATAAAAACCTTCTTTTCACACAACTGTTACAACTCCTGTCTGAAAAATATGAGCTAGATACCTGAAAATGTAATAAAATGAAACTTATAGTAGCTGGCTCAGCTTTTAATCATTGACATGGTTTGGGCTCAGCTTAGTTTTAGAAGGTTCACGTTTGCTCTGGAGCTCGCTCTGTTGCCTCTCCATGCTTCACAGCATATGAAAATGATAACATACCATATGGTAGAACTTTATTTTATAACTATTGTTGACCTTTCTTTCAACTCCCAGTGTTTGCTGCAGGACAATCCCACCACTCTTCACCAAGACAGCAAATACTCTAAGTTGGACCTGCATACTGCACTACGGTTGTTTCACCTTAGCCTGTATAAACTATTTACAGTGTGTTTATATAGAGATTATGGAAGCTCTGTGATATAGACCATTCACACATTATGAGCAGATTCCAATGCATTTCAATCCCAGCAGTTCCTCAGTAGAAACAATCTCACTGAAGTCAGTGGGGTTCCTCTTGGAGTGGTTAAGTATGACCCAACATGAGGAAAGGCATTGGGAACTGGCCTCCTGTTTCCTACACGGCAGCTAAACATTATCTTTACTGATTCTTTTGTTCATTTTTTGGAATTGATAATGATCTCAGTACAACCAGAACTGCAGTATATTACACAAGTACTACAAGTACTACAAGTACAGCAAAGGTAATTTTCTTCCTGACACTGCCCTTCCACCACCCCCAGCACAGAGCAAGTGACTTCTATTTATTTCAGTGGAAAAATTTCCATCACTTTAACACAAACATATAATGCCTTGGGGGATCAAAATCTTAATTACATTCACAGTCGTATATGTTGTACTTTGGTAAATGTTTTAACAAGAAAAAAAAATGATTAATCAATCACAACATTTCAATTCCCCTCTACATCATTGTCTTAGAAAATTATTTTCCTTCCTTTCAAATTCAATTCTGAAGAGATCAGTTAATGTTTTAACTATGTCAGAACTATTTGATGTTGCGTCTTTCCTTCTGAATGGTTATTTCATTAACCTTTTTGTCGTAAATTGATGACTATTAATACCTACAACTACAGTAATGCCTATGATGTGCTCTCAGTCTTCAGGGGAATTTGAGGAGGTATATAGCCTGGAGGGCTTCCCACTCTAAAGCATGGTCATTTATCATTCTGGTGTCTCACACAGACAGAGATTTTGCACATTATCCAATTTAAACATCCATTTAGAACCAATCTAATTGTTATGCCTTGCTAACCTCAGTACAGAGATTGTGGTTAACTCCAGCAAGACAGCTGAAACCTAGAAAGGGTATTCAACAGGAGCGAGCCAAAAAATTAACTAGATACCATTGTAGAAATGGCCATAGCAAATTTCAAACACAAAACAAATGTACTGCTTTTTGTTGCCATGACACAAAGATTTCTTGTAATGTGTTAAGGATGTCAATATTGCCTTTTAATGGAGTTTGGGGAATTCAAACAAAATGAAAGGCTAAGGGCTATTTTGTGGTTTTGATTTTCCAATAGGATTAACAATTTGGCAAACAAATGTATTATAAAATGAAAAATAGTCATATTAGGACAAATACCACATTGCAATGTCAGATCAATGTTTTGCCATCAAATTAAGATAAATGCTGTACTTCAATGTCAAACTAACTTTTTGTCATTTGCTGTAAGTTGAAATGACAACTAAACTTTGATGTGAAAGTAACACATTCTTCTCATAGAACAAAAGTACAATATTTTACTCTCACACTGAAATGACTATTGAAGCTGTTGCTTCTTTCAAACATAAAACACCATCTTGAAAGGATGTGTTTTATTCTGAAATAACTTTATGGTAACTACTATGGAGACAGAGTATAAAAGTGCCTTTTGCATCAGTTTGGTTTCTCTGGGGGTTTGGTGGGGTGTTGGACCTTAGTGGTTAATTTCTTCCCATTTTACATGTTGAATCAAACACCAAAGACACTTTCAGGAGTCATAGAATCATAAAATCATAGACTCATTTAGGCTGAAAGGACCTTTAAGATCAAGTCCAACCATCAACCTAACGCTGCCCAGTCCACCACTAAACCATGTCCCTGAGCACCACGTCTACACATCTTTTAAATACCTCCAGGGTATTTAAATAGTGACTCAACCACTTCCCCGGGCAGCCTGTTCCAGTGCTTGACAAACCTTTTTCCTAATATAAATCTAAACCTCCCCTGGCACAACTTGAGCCCATTTCCTCTTGCCTGTTACTTGGGAAAAGAAACCATCCCCCCATCTCAACACAATCTCCTTTCAGGTAGTTGTAGAGAGTGATAAGGTCTCCCCTAAGCCCCCTTTTCTCCAGGCTAAACAACCTCAGTTCCCTGATCTGCTCTTCATAAGGCTTGTTCTCAAGACCCCTCACCAGTTTCGTTACCCTTCTTTGGACACGCTCGAGTAATTTAGGAATCTTGGCATCCTGACCTCAGCAGGTCTAGTCAAAACAATTTTAACATTTGTTCAATATCTGAATTTCTCCATGTATCCAAAAGCCAGACTTTATACAACTTTCTGTAATTTATTTTTTTTTATGGAAAATGCATTTGTGAGAATTTTTTTCAACTAATGTTTTATTTACATTGAATTCTGCATTTACAAGCAGAATCCCCCAAATTACTGGAAAACTGCTTCAGATTTATTTTATATTCTCAATATTTAGTCTGTTTGCAGCTTCTGGAGTTATCTCTACAGAAACCTGAAACTTTAAAAAGGTTTCTCTTTCATCAACATGTGCCTGCAATAACTTACATCCATGCTCAAATACACGCACAGTGAGGCATTGCACTTATTATTCACATTGATTTTGAAGACACTAATCCTAGCACACAAAGCTCAGAAAAAGTGTAACTCTTTGCAGC
The DNA here is from genome assembly GCA_013398815.1 of Ibidorhyncha struthersii. Classification (NCBI taxonomy): domain Eukaryota; kingdom Metazoa; phylum Chordata; class Aves; order Charadriiformes; family Charadriidae; genus Ibidorhyncha; species Ibidorhyncha struthersii. Next base: position 984,001 of record VZSZ01001404.1, read on the forward strand.
ATTGTGACCACAGTGGTCTTCTGCACTGATTTCCTATTTATCATGTGTCAGTACTATTATACCTTCCTTTTGACAAATGCACAATTCTTGCTAACTCTCCTTAAGGCTGAATATATTCAGCCTGTTAACAAAAATATCTAAAAGAAGCTTACAATATTTATGAGAAATTTATACTGGTTTTGATTATTGTGACTGTCATATACCATCCCTGCATGTGTATGTAGTTCCAGTTTAAGGCAAAGAAATAGAAAATAGAAATAGATGTGTCCACACAACAAATGATAGTGCAGTAAACATGAATTCAAAATATTAGTGGGGCAGCTCTGAATTTCTCTTGCTCGCTTCTGAGAAGTCTATGGAAGAGGTCAGCAGAGTGATCATCTCATCTCTCAGTTTGGAAGATACATATAATGTTTAAATATCAAACAATAATCTGTTTACATTTCGCTTTTCGTTAGTGTTAAAGAAGATGATAGAAAGTGGGTACTGAAAATGAAGGAAGTTAGACACTTTGTTAGGATTTTATGATCAGAATCCTTATTAGCATTCCTAGTCGCAGGCAGCCAGATGCACAAATATTTGTTATGGGTGCCTCATTGCCTATTCTTTGACTATATGTAGACACAGGTGGCTTTAAATTTGAAAAATGAACATGACTTTTTTTAAAACATGAAAAATACTCATAAGTGTGACATAGCTGGTTATTAGTCTCTAAGGACAGTAAAATAATACAACCCAAAAATATGTATGAGTATAGACAATTTTTAATTTTGCATTCTGAAAGAACGTATCATGTTAAGGAAAACAAAAAAAAAAGACAATTTTTTATATTTGACAGAACTAGTACTTTTTAATAGTCATGAGTTTTAACACACGGAAGGGTTTGGGGTTTTTCTTCTTTTGGTTTGGTTTAAATATGCACTCATAAACAAGGAAATAAATGACATATCTGTACACATAGCAAGACTAGAGCAGCTTCACCTTAAGGGGATACTAGTTTCCACAATTTTATGAGTTGTGTATGTTAATGACATTTTTTAGACAGAGTTATACATTAAGTAATAGTGAACTCTAACTTTTCAGAGCTAAGTGGAATTTAATCACCCAACTGCTGGATTTTTTGGGAGTTGAGCAATTAAATTCTATGAACTTCTGAAAATTTGGGGTTAAAAGGGTCTGGCAAACATAAAAATAAGGAAATTCATAATGATGGGCGACCCCAAAAGACTTGGAATTTGGGTAAGCTATGGACAAGTGTCTAAAAGTTCAGATGTTTATCTCATCCTCTGGGGCCTACACAGTTGGGCTGGACGTCTTGTAGGAGTATGGTCGCTTTTAAGATTTCTAAGACTTCTGCTTCTGGTCATAGCTGAATATAAACCCTAAATAGTCTTTGTTGCTTGGTATAGTCCTTCTACTTGTTTCTGGAAAAGTGATTTGAAGGGAATTTATTTAAGTGTAATAGTCATCTTTTCCAATTTAATCAGTCATTTCTCATGTAAAACTGCAGAAAAACGGACTTCAAGAAATAATTTAAAACCATTAATTAAGCCAAGAAAAATGAGAAATAGTAGAAAATTAGTACATTATGTTCTGCCTTGCCAAAGAGCAAACTTCAAAGTGTCATGCTGAAAGAGGACTTTGGTTGAACTCTTGAAGGACTAGTTTGGGATTAAGCACGTTAAATGTTTCAGTTATTGACCTGAACACAGTGGGTAGAAGTTTCCTAGTGAAAATTGCTCTTGTCACAAAACTGGCATTACTGGTATGATGAAGAATGAAGTGTCACTCGGAGAAAATGTCTATGTGATCTGAAGTGATAGGGCGAGAGGGAATATTATTTATATCCACAAATCCAATGTGCTATGTAAACTAAAGGATGATGCTGGAACAAGTGGAAATTAATATATTCATAAATTTGGGATGGAAATTATAAAAATGTTATTAAACATCAGAGCAATGAGGTCTTGTAACAACTTTCTCACAGGAGCAGTGGAAGCAAGGAATATAAGTGCTTTCAAGATGGAGCGAGAATAAATATTTTAGGGGATTAAAAATCATGATTGCCTGTGATTACAGAAAACAGGAGTCAATGATCCAGAAAATGGAGTTTCTTCCAACTTTTTAAAAATATTCCTGTGAATTCATGAAATGTATACATATGTTTTAAAATTTGAAAACTGTTGCTAGAGTTCAGATGGAGTGGACAGATGGAAGTGGACAATCAAACAAATAATTTAAACACACTGACTTTTTCTCTCTGATGTTTGTCATAGCAGGAAAAGAAAATGTTACTGGCATTAGCTGGAATATAAGTCACTGTACTGAAAATTCATTAATAACTAAATAAAATAGAAATATAATCTGCCTCATCTTAAATATTCTGCTTTTCTTGTTTGAAAATTGTTAAATTTATTCAAATGTCCTGTGGGATTTGATTTTCCTCCTCAGGGGTCCAGCCGTGGGAAATGCAGAACTCAACCGTTGTGGTTTATCCCGGCATGCAGCTGAACACCACACAGCCGTTTGCTCACTCCCCCACAGTGGGATGGGGGAGAGAATCGGCAAAAAGGTAAAACTTTTGGGTTGAGATAAAGACAGTTTAATAGGACAGAAAAGGAAGGGAAAATAATAATAATGATAAAAGAATATACAAAACAAGTGATGCATAATGCCGTCGCTCACCACCCACTGACCAATGCCCAGCCAGTCCCTGAGCAGTGGCTGCGACCCCCCGGCCAACTCCCCCCAGCTTTATATGCTGAGCATGACGTCATATGGTACGGAATATCCCTTTGGCCACTTGAGGTCAGCTGTTCTGGCTCTGTCCCTTCCCAGCTTCTTGTGCACCCCCAGGCTCCTGGCTGCCAGGGCAGGATGAGAAGCTGAAAAGTCCTTGACTTAGTGCGAGCACTGCTCAGCAACCACTCAAACATCAGTGTATTATTGATATTGTTCTCTTCCGAAATCCAAAACACAGCACTATACCAGCTACTAGGAAGAAAATTAACTCTATCCCAGTCCAAACTAGGACAACAGACATAATGTAGGAGAGCATTTAAACTCAATTTTCAAAACATGAGTTAATCCCCAGAAATCACACTGAACCTGACATGAAGCCTGTGCATTGGACCTACATGTTAATCAGGTCTTTACATTTCTATGGCATGGGGCAAAAGAATTTTACAATTTTTTTTTTCCTGTTTTTGTTCTACTTTTTTTTTAGGTAGGTGTGTTTTATAGCACTTACAACTCAGCACAGGATCTGAGGATTGACATGACAGTCAGTTCAAAGCATTGTCAAACGTCTTTCAGGTAGGATAACTACCCTTCTGTGAACATTTGTGTCTGTTTTTTAAAGATAAATTTCTCTTTGCTGTCTGAATAAGATATAAGTAAAGATGGAATAATCAAACATGGTTTTCTTTATAGTATTGTTGCCTGACTGAGGAAAAACTTAAGAAGGCAAAAGTTTCAAAAAGTACTGCAAATCTGTCTTTATTAACCAATACCACTCCCTGAAGAAAAGGTACACTAGAGAAAACTGATTTTAAATTTTCAATTTTTAGTGCTTTTAATCAGCCACATGCACACAGAAAACGCTGATTTGTGACAAGAAGTGGAAGATTCTGTTTTTCCTGCATGTCTTGCTCATTCTTATCCTTTGGGATAAAAGTGTGCTATCAGCTTCGTAGCACTCTGACTTTGATGTACTAGGGCTCCTTGAAAGGCAACAACCACACATACTGTCTGTTGAGAGTACAACTCTGTGATATAAAATAGTACTTTAATTCTAATGGGAGATCCAGCTAATTATACCTCTCTTTATTAGTTTACACTGTGCTTGTTAGGAATTCATCACCCTTTAGGGGTTCTGGGTTCCTACAGTAAAAACAGAATATTTGGGACTGTTGGGACTATAGCATACCTGTATAGATACTGAGTTCTTGAAAATGCCACTTCCTTAAAAGTAGCATGACAGGACCCTGATCTCTTCCTCTCAATTCTTTTGTACTTTGTGCATCACTTCTATAAAGTATTAAGTGGTCTCAAATCTGGAGGTCTCATTAGAGTTTGACCTTAAGTGCCTGTATCGCTATAGGGACAGTTTTGGCTGGGAGAATGTTAGTGTCTTCTAGAGCTGGTGAGCTAAATCTTCAGCTAAGAAAAATTAATTTACCATAACTTTGTTTATTAATACGTGCCCGCCCCCTCTTGTTTCATGCAATTATTTTTCAGTAAGCTGGACTACTATGCAGAATGGAAAGTAAGATGTTAAGAGAAAAAGTGTTATTGAAGTAGAAGTGTGACATTACAAAAGACAAACTGGAATAATTTCCTGACTATATGCAGAATATAGTTTTTTGACATAGTTCAAGCATTTGATTTAATAGGTTTTATGTAAAAGCAAAGAGTATAAGGTAAAGAGTATTCAAGTAAAGAGTATTTATGTTAAAGTAAAACGTATTATGCAGCAGTTACATTGCTGACACGCATAACATTACTTAGGTTTTGACTGCATCCCTCTCCACAACAAGAAGCACACGTAGACAAATCTGTCTTTGAAATAGTTTTCCAAACTTTGAAATATTTTATTTTAATGAGTATTTTAGGGTAATATTTATTTAACATTTTTAATTGGTTCATAAACATAGCCATTCAAGAACAGATGAATGTTTGAAAATGGTAGTAACTTTCGTTAGAGGCAAAATGTGTGACTTCTAATGCATCATTCCTGATAGAAAGAAAATTTAATTTTATTCCAAATGAATGATAAATATAAAATTTTCAAAATTTGTGTAATGCAATTTGTAGTCTCTAAGACCAAGAATCAGCAATCTTAACTAAGAATATCAGTTATAAACATGATATGTCAAGACAAAAATATGATTTTAAAAAATACTTTAATTCTGCATTTTTTTTATGATGATCATTTGGTATTGTTGTTATTGCAGTTGTTGTTATTTTCTGTCAGTTTTTAACACCTGTAGAAGAAATACCTTTTGTTTTTAAATCTGAGTTAGGAATGGGCGAACCAGCTTATAGATTTTAATATTTGCTTAAAATTAGAATTGCTTTTATTTTTTGGCAACAAATAGCACAGTCTTTAAAAAAATGTACATCGATCTCCTTTTACTCTTTTTCTCCCTGTACACAGCCTTATTTATATGACTTAGCATTGGTAGGGAGATTGAAAATTGTGAGGTTATCGGAAAACTGAACAAGTATTAGAAAACTCAGATGAAAAAACATCTTACTCTCATCAGAGTTTTAAGTACATTTTTGGGTCACCATCATCCAGATGAGCCTTACAAACACAAACTCTTTGCCTGCATGAACCTCTGGGACGCTTTTTGCATTTTGGTTGTGAATAACCTGTACAAGAGACCATACATAGTTTTTGGTAGTTGTGAGGACCCAAGTGAATAGAGTTCATTTTTGAGCTGTCAGAAATCTGCCTTATGAATGTGGGCTTTACATTCTGGAAGATGAGAAAATACAATATCTTGGCAATCTTTTATTGCGTTTGTGCCAGACATATGATATTTACATTAAGTTGATATTTATATATTTTTGTACAAGAAGATTCCTTCTTTTGTGTTAAAGCACTCTCAGACACCAGTCTGGAAAGGTTTAAACACATGACTAAGTTTATGCATTTTTGCATAGTCACATTGAATCAATGGGATAACTTGCTGGGTGCCAAATTACATCTTGACTTAAGTCTTTACAACTTTGTGGCCTTACACATTTTATACAGCTTCAGTGGCTCGATGTATCAAAATATTTCAATTTTACAAGAAAAAACGAGCAACAAAAGCAAAATTCCACTCAGAAATACCAGAAAAACTATTTTTCGTGTGCTAACAAATTTCTTATGTGTCAGCAAGTTGCATAAACTTAGTCTCAAGATAATAAAAAATAATGTCTTATTCAGGCTTTTCCCTTATAAACTGTAATTTTGTCCTCAGGTACAAGAATTTGATTTACTTGTAAACCAGCAAAAATTACACACTTCTATGGTGGTTGTAGGCCACAATCACTCAGTTCCCTGACACTATTCAAAATTTCCTCATGATTTTCTTAGGACCTACGACCTGAACAAAGAAGTCATTCAAAGAAATATTGAACTGACTCTTTTTCTGATGGCTTTAATATTTTGGCACATTAAAATCAGCACTGAATGAAGTAAAATTTGTAAAATGTATGCCCAGTCTGTGGAATCGAACTTTACCTCTGTAGTGTTTATTTTGGTGACATCTTCCTCAGCCAGATGTAGGTGTTACAAAACTATTTTATTCTCAGAATAGTGGCAGTACAATAAAATTTTAGTTTCTTAACTGTACTGGAGGTAACAAAAGAAATCCCCGTGCTCCAGCTTCTTCGTTGTTTTATTCGAATAGTTTCAAGTGAACAAAGTGTAATTATATTTATAACTGAAAAAAATCAATGGGCTAAATTCTGCAAACTGTATCATTTCACCTTTTACATCCCTTTCTATTATGCTATTAGGAATGTTTACAATAAGGCATATTAGGTGGAGACTCACTTAGTTATTTCAACTCCTTTCACAGTGGAAAGCCAGTGTTTTTAATTGGCTTCCACAATGGCTAATTTAGTTCAGATCAACTCCATTTCCAGATTTTTGATATTTTTTCAATTCCTTCCTGGCAAAATAAATGTAAAATATGAATCAGGCTTCATGAACAGAATGGATTAGAAGACAAGAGTTCTCTGTCCCCCCAGATGTTTATATTCTTATTTTTGTCGACATTCAACATCTGAATTTAAATAAAACTCTTTCAATGGTTTGCGAAAAATAACTGGATTTAGTCAGAATATGCACATTTTCATCAAATGTACAAATTTTATTACCTCTCTTATTCTGGTTGGGAAAAAATGTACTCTGGACTTCAGAAACCTTTCTATCAGGTACTGTCAAAAGTGATGCAAGTTAACAAAATATTTCAGTTTTGACAAAACAACATATTTTAAGGAAAGCACATTGTGTCATGTTCTTGCACCAGATTTTCTCGTGAAAAACATTGTTTTAAAAGTAATTTTTTGAAATATTACAGACTTCCAAAGTTTTGTTTTTGTTTTTTTTTTTTTTTTCCCCCAGTTTTATGTGCATTGCCCTCCCATTTGCAGCTAAAATGGTGTAGAAATAAATAGCCTGTGTTACAAAGAAGGACTTTGTTGCGGTATATCAGTCTTGGAGCAGGAAGTACTAGAAATATTGTGAGACAGACGATTCTCAAGATTGCCAGCTCAATTTTGCAGGCCCGAGGGGGAATCTTATTGTTTAGATAAGCCATTTAAGGGTTGCCCAGAACCAGTCTTGGGTCACTTAAGAGTTCAGGAAAAAACTTCTGTTACATGAGCAATTATTGTTGTACTCCTGCAATCTTATCTTCTGCACAGAGATTTGGCTAAAGTGCTCAGAGGTTTAAAAAACAATTCTAATGATAAAATTTGTACCATGGCTCTACGAAGTCTCTACCCTATAGTTAAAGTACCCATGTAAAAAAACCCTGTGAGTCTACAGGATGGGAAGGGGCTAAGATTTGCTGCTATATGATAGATAAACAAAATCAGTCATTACAAAAGCCTAGCTGTTAATTTGCTTTCACGTGTATCTGTGCAATGCCTGATATATCCTCTTATTCATATAGATACTTCTTTTCTATGTTGCATGCTTCAGGGCAATGTGTCTGACCCTTTAAGGCAGAAAGTAGGCATTAGTGAAATACACTTTCTTTATCTTTTGAGAAACGCGGAAAAGAGATTAGGAAATACCGCTGGAATGGCTTATATTTTGATCAGGTGCATTTGCAGACACATCTCTTATCCCTCCCCAAAATTACAGAAGGATTTACAAGTCTTACTGTGAAAGTGGTGTCAAAGACATCTCTAAGTCAAGAAAGACATTCTTCAGAGCTTCAATCCATCTGTTGAGAGCTTTCTTGGCAGGCAGCTCTCATCACAACAAGGTGTTCAAAGAGAGGGATTTGCTCTGTACTGGCACGTTGTAATGATGCTTCACAGGCATCATATGAATTGTATTAAAGTGTCTTGGGATTTAAATGAAACTGCATTGCTCTTTCTTGTAACTGGCAAATTTAGGGAACATGCTGTTGTTGAAATACATCAATATAAATGTCCACAGAAGAAACTTTTGTGCACTGTAGTAAATATAATGGAATTTTGAATGAACTCAAGCATACTAAAGAACAGCTCATTTAGACTTACCTGCTTGCTTTGTCATTTATCATGATTTGGTCTCATTATGTGAAGGTATTCATAGTTAGAACATGCGTATAACAGCTTTTTTTGCTGCTCTTACTGCTACTGCTATGTAATGGAGAAGTCTGAGAAAAAGAAGAATCAGATTAGCCAGAGTACGTGTTCATCTCTGTGCTTTCTTGTGGCGTTGGATATTGGAGGGGAAACATCCGTGAGATTTATAATGGGAATTGTCACAGTGCTCCACCTGTTTTCTCCAAAATGTAGGAATCCTGCTGTCATCTGTACCTGATGTTTTTGACAGAGGTGGAAAAAAGCCAGATGTATCTGGGTAAAACTACCTCCCTTGTAGTTTCAGTAGCTGATTTAGTCCCAAAACCTCACAGGCCTCTGTCCTGAAAGAACTATTGAGAGACAAGAAGTAAAGGATACTCAAAAGTCATGCTAGGCAGGGGTCAGTGTGAATAACGTGTATCATCAATGAGTCAGAATTCTCCAGGCCTCATCAAACGCCTGCCATAGGTTTGATGTTACTCCACGGCTTTTTGCAATTGGCCCCCTGTACAAAACGGAGGGCACACTTGCCACAAAGGGAACTGCCATTCCCAGCACTGTGGTGAGGATGTTTGCACCAATGGCAAGGAAAAGGGGTTGGCCTGCCAACAGAAAATATATTCCAATTTTGAGGAGCGCTACAAAAAAGTGGTATTAATTGGAGGTGAACAGTGGTAACAGATGCCTTGAATTATTGCCACTCTCTAGACTTTTCAAGACATGTTCATGTAATTCAGGAGCACCATATTTCACCACCTATAGCTATTGCATATGTTCAGAATTTTTTGCTTCAGCTTTTTACATTAGTCCCTGGGACACCGATTTTTTACGAACTGTATACATGGTGAATTTTACTGACATATCTAGTCCCACTGACTTCAGGGCTCTTTTTCACTCGCCTGACATACAGTAGGAATCATATTGTCATATTCATCACCATCTAAAGTTATAAGGAAATAAAAAAACATGAGGAGAGGGCTAGCAGGAAAAATATATAGATTTCCAGGCCCACTTTGTCCTTAGATCTCTGAAGTTAGACATATAGACTGAAGTTCTGCAGAACTGGGGTAGGATTCATGGAAATTTTGAAAATCTTAAAGGTGATGTCATTTGGATGATTTCCAGAAATCTCAGAGAGCAATGTTTTCCAAAAATTTTAGATTTTTTTTGAGATTTTAACACCTAAAGCCAACTAAAATAGTTGATCGAGAAACTATGGATTAAGGAAGTAGATTTTTAACAGTAAAATTTAAAAGGTTAAATGTAACTATTTTTAATTGTCAGTACAAAACCCTTTTTAATAGGACTTCTCAGTTACACTTATGCGTTTCCTTTGAATTTATTTAGGTTGTATTTATACTAATGTTATATTGATAGAACAGATCAGAATTTATTCCTTACAGATGAAAATCATGGAGGTAGTCAATTTACTCAAAAATACTTTTTTTATATAATAACAGTTTGTATCTTGCCCCTCTCAAAATAGCCCTTTTCCCTCTGCTGGCATGCCATGACAAAGAGTGTTCAGCAAAGCAAAGTGTTTTACAGTAAAATATCATATCTGGTTCCAATGAACAAAAAAAACTCCAAACCACTGTACAGAGATGAGGCTGCACCTTTTTATTTTAGTTTAATTGTTAATAGGGAGGTCTTGGGAAGGAAATCTTTAGGATTTTTTTTTTTTCATTATAAAAAGCTATGCTATTGAATCCAAAACACATTGAAGAATGTACCATTTTTAAAAAAAGTTTCAACAGGGGTAATTCTTTAGGTCCAACTTTTTTCTGGAAAGATAAAAGATTTTAAATGGTTGTTTACATACTAAGTCCTTGTTTGCAAAAGTGTCTGAAAGGTTTTTTTTTCATACAAGTGCAAAGCAAAAACATATTTCACAGCCTTGAAGTTTATCATGAAAAGCTTAGTTTTTTGTCCATCTATGAAGGAAAGTTTACCTTACGGGTGTCTACAAAAAGGATTGTCTCCAAATTCCTTCTCTCTTTCTTGAAAATACTGGAATTCCTTTTGTTTTTAGTAACTATTTTATTAGCGGTGTAGAAAGAAATAGAACACTTGCACCTACCTGTGGAGAATAATTGATTAGGTGGGTGACAAGTGACATGAAGAGCAAGAGTCCAGTTCAAAACCCACAGCCACTCTCTGTTGCTGCAGAGCACTGATACTTGTTTCTCTACTGTTCCTCAAAAAGTGCACAGCCAATATAAGTTTTTTTATCGTTACAGTTCTACAATATCTTCTATGATAAGCATTGCAATTATAGAGCTATGGTAATTCCCTCTCTTCAACATAACATGCAAGGGTTTCTTTTTACAGCTTTTTTGAATTTCTATCCTCGTTAGCCAAATAAGTTTTGGGTTGTTATTTTTTTGTAAACTGCAGTAGAGCAATTTTTAAGACTACATGTATTCTTCTGCACTGACATGTACATTCCAGTTAACAGCTTTTCACATCTTTGAGAAAATACTCACACTTATGGTTCTTTGCTCTTCTGGCTACTTTTTCAGTAAAATTCCTTGATTTGTTCCACTGTAGGTCATTTCTCTGTGTTTCATCCATACTCTTTTCCATAGCTCTCTGTCTTTAATCAACTTTTTTTTTTTAGTACTGTTAATCTTAGTTTAGGGGTTTTAATGTTTTTTTTTTTTCTTTCCAAGCAGTTTGCTTACTTATGTAAGGAGAGAAATAGAATATTGTTTTCAGCTTTAAAAATGAAAAGAAACCTACAAGTCCAGTGGAGGTCTAAAGTCACATAAACTAGGTTATAAAGAACTTGCTCCCAGTTGGGGAATCTGTTTCTCCATTCTTAGTTTTCACCACACCTGTAAGCTGACAGCTTGTGACTATTACCAGACACAGTATCTATCTATCAATCACTGTTTGCTTTTGTTAATTAAGAGCAGATGGCAAGTGCTAAAAAAAAAAAATAGTATGCGGCTGTTGATGAAGTGGAAGGAAAAAAAAATCCCATCTTGAACAAGTTACATACTTCATGTACAAACAACTGTATGGACTAGAGCTTATTGGAAAATACTCAGTTTCTTTCACTAAGAGTTAACGGAATTATCTGTCCACAGAACATTTGGCTTTGCATAAAAAATATATTACTTTTGGTTGCAAATGAAAAGACTTCATTAAGTCAACGGAAAAAAAAAATTACTTTAGATTAAGCCTGAGCTGGGCTCTGTAAGGTGAATCAGCCCAGATTAACAATGAAGAGTCCACCAGGTCAGGCTTCCTGGTCAGATAAGACTTATCGCATTCTCCATTTGCTCTCCTGACTGTAGTATGAAAGTCAGGGAGCTGCAGTGCATTTGGCTGATAGTGTACAATCTTTCAGATATAAGGGAATTTTCTGCAATGATTTTCAGATGACCTTGGGTGTGATCAGTAAAAAGTATTCAAATTGCTGCATTCTTCAATGTGGTCAAAACCCTGGATCAGGAGAGACAATTCCCTTAACTGCAGTGGCACTACTTCTACGAGCATGGATGCAGGATTGTGTCCGGAAAAGACATGATTTATTTTCATATAAAAAGAACAGAATACACGACTCTGCAGAAAAGACAATCTCACCAGAAAGAGGAGTGGATCTGCAGCAATACAAATTCCTTCTCTGAGTTCATAAACATACTGAGAGCTCAAGATCTAACACCTTCCAGCAGCCATAGTAGGAACCCTATTAGAGTCGGCCCTGCTCAAAGCAGCAGTCAGCATCTACAACCAAAGCTATGCAAAATGGCTTTGCTCAAACTAGACTCTTAACCACATAGGTCAAACATTATCTTAACTTTCAGATCACATCTGTCTTCTTTTCTGCTCTGCTTTGAGCTTGAAATGCCTTTGGAAGGCTTGCTCTCACAAGCAACTGGAAATTCTGCTTTTCAGCTAAAATCAGAATCAAGTCATCTGCATTTCAAGAAGTCTACTCTCACGAGACTTTCTCCAAGTTTTGAAGTTAAAAGTAATTCAAATTGTTTGAATGAAAGACTGGTAATTAGCTAAAACCTTTAGCTGCTTCTCTTACTTGAATCCAAGCTCCAAAAACATGGTAATTGCTATTGTGCAAATATAATTGCCTGAGCAACACCAGCTTAGTTTTTAATAGCTTTGTTTCAAGAGGATATTTTCAGATTTTGTGTATGGTAGTCTGTTGTTATCCTGGTTTAAAAATAAAAGTTTATAACAACAATCTGCACTATAGGAAACTAGAAGTTCATGAAGCATGAAAACTTTTCTAGGAATGCTGTTGTCATATTATACTATTTTTAAAGTGTAAGTATGTTAATATAACCTGGAAAGGAAAGGATTATTAAGATTAAGGAACACAGGATAGAATTTCTGCAACAAGACGGAAGGTAAGAACAGTGCCTTTCCCTAATCTTATTTAGTTTATATTATTCCTAAATGAAATTTGAAAAAGTATGTTGATACCGTTTAAACTGCGTTAAAAGGATGAGAAAACATCTTAAATAGATGAATGTGTCGAGCATAAGATGAGCTTAACATGGTCATATTTTACATATGACTGGTGAGTCTGGGACAATGTAAAAACTTCTTTTATCTTCTGCCTAATGCAGAAAGTATACATGAAGACATACTGAAAAACATACAGAATTCAAACTCTTCTCTGAGTAATATCTCCTACTCGAAACTTCAGCCACCCAGAAAAATTCTTTCATTTACATAAATTGTTGTCCCTACAGTAGTTCTTACAAAGCAAAAAGTAAAACAAAACCAAAAAAGCAATCAGTTTTTCTTTCTCTGTGCAGTTGGTTTGAATGCAAACGAAATGCAGATGACTCTACCTGCTGCCCAGCTGTGAGGAACCGACTGCTCCACCTGCTCATTCAAACCCAAAGGGGCCAAGTATCCATTTTGTTTCTCTTGTGCACATACTCACACAGGCTTAGCACATATACAGACACATGCACTTTATTTGTCTGTTTGTTAGTTGTCCTTTTTAATGAAATAAGTCATCCAGATTGAAAAATTTGTCTTCTCTCAGTGTGGGAAAACTAAAAAATCCCTTGCAAAACATTTTTGAAATGCTGGCAGCCATGGATATAAGCCAGAATAGGCAGCTGGGCTTTATTTTTGCTTTGAAGGGCCCAAAGATATATACAAACTCATGCACTGCCTCCTCCGTGTGCACGCACTGAGTCCTGGGGAGGTCTGCGCTGTATCTGAGCTGTCTTGCTGGCCCTTCCCCTCAGTCCCTGGACTGGCGCTCTGAGTAGCGCTGTGATTATAGCACTGGATATTGCTACTTTCCAAAGAGGGTGTGGAAGCACAGCTAAATTTTGAATCTAGCCCTTTTTCCTCTAAGACGTTCTTGTGCAGATACTAGCGAACTTTCTGTGAAGAAGTACATCAGCTCTGACAGAGAGTGCTCAAAATGAAGTTGGAATTTTCCACCACGGGGAAGGCTGTGAGGTTGCCCCAGGGCAGGCTGGCCCTGCACCAAGCCATCACGGTTCAGAGCCTGTGTCTGAAGCTGCCACACACACATAGGTGAATGCCAAGAACACTGGGATTAGTAGTTTTTTGGTTTTCCCCCCAGTGCTATTGCAAATTTCTTGGCTTCTTCCCAAGGGAGAGCAAAAAGCATTTATGAAACCTCAGTCACCTGCAGGATGAGAAAATTATTTCCTCCCTTATTACTGGGTGAAGGTCTTCACGTGACTTCCAAAAGCACATCTTAAGGAACTGCGTACTTTGAGGGTTGGGTTTGAAGTCATGCATTTGTTGCTGCAGAAGACCGGTGCCTAAGCTCTCTCTCCAGTTATTTGGTCATTGTGGAGTGTATGACAATAGATCACAGTAAAAAAATGTTAAATAACAATTTTAAAAATATTTAGGTATAAACAATAAGTAGAAGGTACTTGGAGACAAATGTATTTCAATTAATTTCCCATGTTATATGAGACACTCTGAGTCAAAAAAGTGCTAAAGTGTTTTAAGCTGTCCTCCGTCTACAAGGGAAAAAAAATCTAGTTCTCTTTCAACATGAATCTCAGGCTTCAGTTAATGCCCTGCGGGAGTACACACTCAACATTTAAGATCCAAGCCCTCCAAGTCCACGACTGCTGCAGGAATGGAAAAGTATCTATAACGCCAATGCTGACTGGATTTTGTTCATGTGAAAGGTGATTAGTTAAAAAGCTGCCATTCTCCAGTTTCTCAAAACCTTTGCTAAGGTGCTTGCAAATAACACTTTCTTTCTCCTTATAGAAGCTCCTGTAAACTGAAATCACTCAGGGCCAGCAGGGAGCGAAAGCTTCTGCATATAATGTGATTTCACACCACATTAATCCATGTACAACATATTTTTCCTTAGGAATTTCTCTTTTGTATGTGCTTGTTCACTTCTACTTTCAAAAGACAACCAGGGGGACTTGTCTCCAATCTCCTATAGAGTCACAAAGGGTAAGGAAGTGGATTATTAACCTTAGGCTGTCATATGGCATCCTAGCAGCCTTATTGGCAATAAAATGTAAGGTTTGAGAAGGAAGGTATGGTGTCTTATCCCCAAGCTGAAACTCGACCTTAAGGCAGGGCCACATAGGCATAACCTGAGATTGACAACTTATTGAGACTTATTTCTTACAATAAAGAAAAAAAACATGTATTTTTATCACTTCTGTCGAAAAATGAAACAGTGGAGCTACGTGAAAGCCACAGACACTGGGAAAGAATATGTGCAAATCTGCTTCTTATTATGGATATATGTTAAACCGGGCACTAATTCTATTATAACATAGGTGATGTTCGCTTGTTTTTTCTTCTACTTGCAGTAAAAATTGATGTGGGATTTGTTGCTGATTTAGCTAGAATTTTACTGTTCCAATATATTGTTTTCAGCAAACCAAGCATATAAAAATGAACGCTTATTTTTGGAAGCTTAAGGTGTTGTTTTCTACTAGTGGTTCTTTTGGCACTGTTAGATGATCACATTTTTACTCTTTTTAATGCCGTACTTGACCCAAGCATCCTTTTGCTATGGAAAACATTGTCTATTCAGGCATTTGGTCAAAAGATGCATATGTGAAAGACTGATTCAATGAGGTCTGTGACTCAGAGGAGAGCATAACTCTGTAAGATTGCCTGAAGAGGACGAACTGTGGCGCCAGCTCTTAATTCCTCTCTAAGGTTGAAAGTGGATGTTTCTAGGAATAAATTCTTCATATCAGAGTTGTGGAAGAATAGCCAAACTTACACCGAATTACTGAGAAGTGGCTCAGACACTACAGGTCTATCGGACACTTGGGATCTTGAAATGGTAAACAAACCCCTCGGCCTCCTGGGGTTCGGTGCTGGGTGGGCTCAGCTCAGCTCCTTTTCCTGATTTCCCTGCTCAGTGGGAACTGCTGTGGGAGGCATTGGCTGCGATCCTTGTCAGCAGCGCAGAGTTACCTGCCAAATTCACAACATTGTTCAGTTCACTGGGCTGTAGGCAAATGTATGCTTTTTATCGGGGTAACAGGTACACCCTGTTGGTGGTGACATTTAATGTCTTCAGCACTTTAAAAGTTTTGTGTAGTTTGCAATGCACATGGCTTTTTATGAGAGGAGGTCTTTGATTATTTTCCATTGCCCGTGGATTGAGGCATACCCACAGTTCTGTTTATAACTATGCCTCTAGTAGAGCTGTTCACTCCTGGCAAGATTTACCTACACAAGAGTAGATTTTGCTGACAGTGGGCTGTGCAGTATTTAATAGCGATGGTGAATCCTCTGTGCCAGGTTATTCCATGGCTCACGTTATATTAGCACATGTCAAATACTTCTGGATTTATTCAGCTGTGAAGTAAACACTATTTCCATTGTAAGGTATTTCACATACATAAGGCATTTCAGAGTGATTTATCTGTACAGGGGAGAACTGGCACCTTGGAATTGGAGAGATTTTCAATATGTAGCATTTCTATTGACATTAGGTATGAATGCAAGTTTCTGGCTGTACCTGCATACATTTAATCAGAATTTTGGGAAACCATCTGCGTGTATAATACTGCTGCACAGGAAGCTGAATGTGGTGGCTGCCCTTCATTTAATGGGAACATCAGAATGCAGCTAGGCTCTTGTTTCAGGAAAAGATGGCTGAAATAGCAGGAGCCTCTTGGAAGAGACAAGCCATATTCAAGGAGCTTGTCTAGTGGATAGTACAAAGGATCTCCAGAAGGTGCATTAGAAGAGCAGAGGCTACACAATTGGGACAGATATCCCCTCCAGCAGTCAGGCTGTGCCTGGTCAGGCTCAGAAGGAAGGAGAATAAAATCAGCACCAGATGAGGCGCGGCTGCAGCATCCTTCCTTCCCTCCTACCCAACGTGAGTTAGTTGACTAAAAATAAAAGAATGCAACTTCTTCTAGGCTGCAAATAACTGTTTGTTAATTTTTCCTTTTTAGGTTCTTGGATGTGTTTTGTTTGTCATTGGTGAGACAAACAAAACTAAATCTGTTTTAATTCTTTCTCCACTGGTCCATGACTCATTTTAATTGCCTTTTGCTCTCATCTTAATCCTGACTGTGGCTCCGTTTCATGTGTGTGTGCACGTGCACGGGTGGAAACCAGTATGCCAAGAAGACCAGGCCTGACATTGCCTTTACCTGGGGTTAGGACAAGAGAGCACGGGTCTGAAAACAAGGCTGTCTAGCCCAGAGCAGGGGCTTTGTAGACTTTACAAGATATGTACACACAGAAAGAAAAGCCTGAAGCATCACATTACTGCAGCTCTCAGCACTTAATTCCACTGAACTATTTTCATTCATCTGGTCTAGCTACTTTTGCCTGAAATTCAACTCTTTCTACTATATATATCCCAGGCACTTTATTTCTGCCACTTGAAATACATGTTGTTCAGGATATTAAAAATAAATATTATTTTAGAAAATGTAAAGATATCCAAGATCTCATTGCAAACCGCAGTCATTTGTGACTATGCATGGTTTGGGTGATTGATTATACTTGCCTATAATAAGTTAGAAATCAACAATTTTTAAGTAAGAAGTACCTGAGGTGTATTAATTTAAAAATAAATATATTTTTTAGTAAAATTAATAACTTGAGTATTTTAAAAATAAATATTCAGTTCTTTTATACAAGATGCTAAAATGTCATCTTGGAAGTTTTTGTAAGCATGAACTTTTAAAGACAAGATAGTGGCTGATCTTTGTTGTTTAAGGCAGAGCAAACATCACCATGATGCTAAGTGATACAAAGTGATCTGGTGAATGGGGTGCCAAGATCAATTAATGGTGAGAACAAACACCAATCTTTGCTCAGCTTTTAAACACTTCTACTAACATGAATCTAATAAGGTGCTCAGGACAACCTTTGCTGAAGTGATGAACTTGCTTAAAATTCACAAAACCACTCGGTTGACCTTATTATATAAAAAAAGTGGAGATGAATAAAATGATCAATTTGCTTTATAGGCCATAAAAAAAAAATCTGCCCTGAAAATGGTGAAAAGTCCAACATTAAAAACAATCTAGGGAACAAGAGGGTCCTGAAGGCTGCAGTTGTGTGTGTTTCAGTCGAGTGTGTGGAGCAGTTTGTAGGAAGGCCTTTATCCAGACACACATTCTACTGTGCAAGTTGCAGCTTTCAAGAGTTGAGATCAGGGGACAATAAAAGTATTTTCTGGCCTAGAAATACTAGGGTTTTTTTCTCATAGATAGAGATGTGGGGAGAGGGGAGGGAAGAAGCAGCTATAGGTAAGAAAATGCAATGAGGTTTCCAGGGTTGGAGTGAAGTCAAAGCAGCCTTTAACAGACACAAAAATGTATAAATGTGGTTTATCAGCTAAATATGTATGCAGAGATCTGACTTAGAGCATGTGTTTTCTGAAGTCATGTTCTCAGTTTCTATTCAGTCATGTTTACAGCTTTCAATTTAATATATATTTGACTCCTTTGCAGACTAATATAGCTCCCTGTGAGAAGGCTTTGAGATACTCCACCTAAATCCTTCATTCTTAGTTTTATCTTCAAAGTCCCTCAACAGTTCATTTTTCACTGTTCATGTCCTTACCTGTCGAGTATACGTGGACTGTTACCCGGTGTCATCCCTACTTGCTCCTTCTCCAAGATAAATATATTTAGGCCTATTATTTTAACTTATATGTGGGCCATGTTTATTTTTCTTCTTTCAGCACCCTCTAGTTGCCATAAAGTTCCAGGAGACTTACTGCAGCCCAACAGCCTACAGAAGGCCCATCTCATCTTTGGTACCTCTTCATAGGTCCAACCTGAAGAATGCTTGTTCATTCATTCAACTTCAGAAGTACTGCATAGTGCTTTGTAGAATTATGTTGATTTTGCTGTCAAAAATGCTTATATGCTGCACAAATTTTCCTAGATTTCTTCCTTCCTCTGTACCGCATTAAATTATTTTTTTCTCCTGAGATTCACAGTTACTTAAAGCAATATTTTGCTTCCCCTAGCCCTTCACTTTCCAGCTAGTACTAACATCTCTCCCAATCCAGTGTTGTCTCAGAATTTCACCCATACTCTCTATACCACAGCTTCCAGATGGAGACATTCAGTAAGACAAATTGCCAATCTCGCTGTCTCTTCCAATGTGATATTTCTTCTTTATTAAAATCCTTTATTTGCTCCTTTAGACAGTTCTAAATCTACATTTATATCTTTAGTAATTCAGATTGGCTTGGGTAAATATGTCAAGCTAGATTTTGTGACACAGAACATCGAGTGCTTTATTAAAATTGAATACTAACTCACTACATTAATACCATTCTGCGGGTCTTTTAATATCTGAAAATCAGCTTATCAGACAAAGAGGCTTTTGTCCTTCATAGCTGATTATTTCTCTTTTATATTCTTTTTTCTTCTCAGAAACTGTTACATTATTTTACTCCATTTCAATTTATTCGTTGATGAGAATTGTTGTCCTTTCCTATTGGAAATCAGTACAACTACTTTTCTCAGTATTTTTGGAACGTACTTATTTTCCAATATCACTTCAAAATTGAGCTATTGCTAGTTCAGTTGTTTGTTTGTTTATTATTTGCCTTTCAAAACAACATAGAAAATAAATCGCCCATAAGTACATCTTATAAAGTTGTACGGTAATTGTATATATAGTCATATTCAGTAATACTGTATTAAAAGGAGATAGATACACTGGAGGTGTGAGGGAGAAGGGAAAGAGATAGTGGTTATGCATGGTGGTGCAATGGAGATAAGATCTGTGAGCTAGCCGTTATCCCAGTCTATCCCAGCCCATGCAGAGATGCTACATTTATCTTCAGAGCCCTATAGCCAAAGTTAGTGATCTCTAAGTTATGATGTAGTGACAGGCTGAGGCATCTATACTGTTTTAGGTTTTAGAACAGACATCGTCTCTGTGTTTCAGGGTCTTTGCAACAGGATTGATTACATGGTGTCAGCTTGCCCCAAATGAGATATTCATTACAGTTGTTTCCGAAGGTGTAGAAAAACCTGAAGACAAGAAAGTGAGGAAAGGTAGAAGTATGTTCTCACTCAGGAGTGTGTTTTTCAGCCATATTTACTTTTGCAGTATCTGATTCAACTTCTGATTCTAACATAAAAATAAAAACTTAAAATAGTCCTTTACGCTTTTAACAGATTGAGATGCACTCAGCAGAACTACCCATTTTGAAAACACAAGACCTCATTATCTTCACTCATCAAAGTGTTTTATACTTTGCTGAAAAAAAACCCTGAAGGATAGGAGAGAAAAGAAAACAGAACATATTGGAAAAGCTTCTGCTTTAACCCATTTGTCTAAATCAAGTCCGGGGTAGGAATTGCCTGAGACAATTACCCAGCCACTGCCACTTAGAGCTGTCACAGCAAAGTGCATTACGCTGACTGCCAGGACGATGAATGAATCCCTGCAAGCAAACGGTGCCAATGCAGCCAGCTGAGATCAATTCAGCACTTCAGAGACAGTCTGTGTGAAGAACACGTGCTTTCATGAGAGAAGATAATGATGGGAAACAATGACCATTTAAGGACTTGCAACTCTCTCTGTACCTTCAAATACGTGGAGTCCTGACTATCATATCCCTGTAGGAATTAGTTGAAAAGATGCAGTGATGATCATTTCACATTTTTATTCTTCTTTGAGACTGGAAGCATGCTTGTCTAGTAAATTCAAAACAATAGAATTTTATGTTGGATAAAGAAAGTGTGACATGAATAACATCATGGTCATAAAAATAATAGATATATACTGCATGCAAAGCTGTCTGGATGACAAACACTGTTTTTCAGTAAGTTTCAAGGTTTGAAATTTTGGTTATATTTTGAAACAAATCCCAAACCTTCTGAAAACTTTACAAACTAAAATGATGGAGAAATATTAGGTTTTGAGTCACAACCAAACACGATTTTATAGAGATGGTTCTTTTGACTTCACCATGTGTTCGTATTTGCTTCTCTCTGTTGTGATCTGGGATAGATATTTTGCTGTCTGAGTTGGACTAAGGATTTGAAATTGTGTCTTCGACATCCCAACATCTGAACTAATGAAATGTGAAGATTAATCTTGATCTTTCTCCTTGTTGCTGGTTGGAATACTCCAAAAGCCTTGGATCTGCAAAAATGTTGAAAGAGATACATTTCTGGAAGACATCTGCTTCAACAAAATTTCACTTCTTCCAAAACATTTGTTCAGTTTTAATCACTGTCTCTTCCTCCTCTTCTATTACTATGGCTATCTTCCATTGTATAAGAGATCTAAAGGAATTAGTTGTTCAAATAGCATTACAATGCAGTTGGACCTAATTACCTAACTCCTGCAGCATTTTAAAAATACCAGGTTTTCTTTCTTTATGAACAGAGTTTTTAAAGAGGACTCCAACTGATTATTTCCTGTTATTTGCCTACAGGTTTAACTTGTGCATATAACATGTCCTAATTACATTATTATGGCATTAATATGTACATAAAAATTAATTGATAAAGCCTGATTCCTGCAGGCAAAGCAATGCTCATACAAACAGAGACTTGATTTCAAATTGTGCCTTATATTTTCACCTACTCCTGGTGATTATGGTTCTTTAACCTTTAACTATACAGAACAGAATTGCATAGCATAGCATAGCATAGCTGAATAGAATAGAATAGAATAGAATAGAATAGAATAGAATAGAATAGAATAGAATAGAATAGAATAGAATAGAATAGATCAGTTGGAAGATCAGCTAGTCCAACTGCCTGACCACTTCAGGGCTGACCAAAAGTTAAAGCATGTTATTAAGGGCATTGTCCAAATGCCTCTCAAACACTGACAGGCTGGGGTCATCAACCACCTCTCTAGGAAGCCCGTTCCAGTGTTTGACGACCCTCTTGGTGAAGAAATGCTTCCTAATGTCCACTCTGAACCTCCGTGGCACAGTTTTGAACCATTCCCATGTGTCCTATCACTGGATCCAAGGGAGAAGATATCAGCACCTCCCTGTCCTCTTCCCCAAGTTGGTTATGTCACAAAGGAAGATTATCTTTACCGCAAAGGTTAGAGAAAGCTGAATTTTCTGAGACAAGAGGGCTATTGACATCACAGGAAGAAAAGGGGATTAAAATCATAGAATCATAGAATGGTTCAGGTTGGAAGGGACCTTAGAGTTCATCTAGTTCCACCTCCTCTTGCATGGGCAGGGACACCTTCCACTAGACCAGGTTACTCAAAGCCCCATCCAACCTGGCCTTGAACACTTCCAGGGATGGGGCATCCACAGCTTCTCTGGACAATCTGTTCCAGTGTCTCACCACCCTCACAGTAAAGAATTTCTTCCTAATATCTAATCTAAATCTACCCTCTTTCAGTTTAAAACTGTTGCCCCTCATCCTATCAATATAATCCCTGATAAAAGGTCCCTCCCCATCTTTCCTGTAGGCCCCTTTTAGGTACTGGAAGGCTGCTATAAGGTGTCCCCAGAGACTTCTTTTCTCCAGGCTGAACAACCCCAACTCTCTCAGCCTGTCTTCATAGGAGAGGTGCTCCAAGACCTCTGATCATCTTTGTGGCCCTCCTCTGAACTCACTCCAACAGGACCATGTCCTTCTTATGTTGGGGGCCCCAGAGCTGGATGCAGTACTTCAGCTGGGATCTCACGAGAGCAGAGTAGAGGGGCAGAATCACCTCCCTCAACCTGCTGGCCACGCTTCTTTTTCCAAAGAATATATTTGCCCCAAGAGCAACACTTGTCTCTGCTGTTATTTGCCTTGACCCAGTGATCTTCTGAATCAAGTAAAGACAAGAGGAAAGAAAGAACACTTCTGAGAGGTGGGAACAGAAAGCCAAGGGGCCCTTCCTCACCTCCCCATGCACTCAAAGTCTCTGGAAGGATTAGACTTTACTAGAATTGGCTTGGTGTCTTTTCAGCAGCCCTTCTGATAGGTTTCATACAAAGCCTTTAACTGAAAAAACCCACAAGTTTAACATGGACTAACTAACTCTGGACTAACTCTGTCAGGGTAGGTCCCTCTTTTTTGCTTGAGTAAAAGTGCAGAGGGACATGTCACTCCTGAATTTGGCTGGTATTTCACGGTCAACAAAAGTCAAATGTGTGAAAATAATTATGCATTTCAAAGTGGAAATTTTGAATGGCCATGGAATAGTAAAGAATAGTATATAAAAACAGTGATAAAGACTTTAACTTGGCCCATGAAATAGGAGCACAGGATGAGACTCTCATCCCAAAGGGGACAGGTCAAGACTGACTTTGGCCTTTAGTTAGCTCAGTGGTTTTCTTCAGTACAAGAGAGAGATGTACTCAGCTCTTCTTGTCCAGAGAGAAGTTTATTTTGGCCCAGGAATTTCATGAAATGAAATTTGAAAGAAAAATTGAGCTTTGGGTCAGTTGCTTGAAAACACAAATGTCTTAGGACTTTGTAAGTCTGCTTTATAGAGAAGTTTACGTGGCTTTCCTTACATGCAGTTAAGAGTCACTTGATATGATATGACAGAACTCTTCAACTATACCTACACTTCTGAAAGGTCCCCAGTATGCTGTGTGTGATGTACAGTGTGTCCTCTGAACTCACAGCTTTGCATAAAAATAGCTTAGAGAAAACTACTGAGAAGCACTAATGAATCTTCACGTATTTGAGGTTGTGACCAGTATCTTTTGAAGTCCTAGTGGGAGTCATTTTTCAGACGGGAGTAGCTGAATGACTTTGTCCCCACAGAGCTGCAAAAAATAACTTTTCTTCCCTTTATTGATATTAGTGGTATCACAAGAGCTGTCAACATTAAGGTTAAAATTTTGTTTCCTTTATAAATCTCATTTGTAGAGGTTTTCACATCTGGGTTATTTCAAATTGCATCAAGCTTCAAGAAATTTAGTGTCTAAACTGTCAGCATGAGTGTGATTTTTTTTAAGCAAAAATGTTTAAATACATTAAAATATTAAAGTTATGGAGTGGGGAAATATAGCATGTGTTCCCATGAGATCAATGGGAGTTTTGCCTTTGACTTCAGTGGAAACAGGAAGCGTGCCATAACTCGTAATCAGTCTCAGAATTCCCCAGCTCCATCCCGTGATCCAAACTTTATGTAATATTTAAAAGGTTATCCTGGCCTGTGTATGTGCACATGCCTTTTCCCTCTGCCAACCTTTTAACAGGATTTTTGCGGTGTTTTAACCTGAACTCATGTTTGGTTACAGTGTCAGTACACCTCTACTGAAACAACCCCCTACTGTCAGAACAATGGCAAACAACCCACACATAAATCTCCAGTACCCTCGATGCGAGAGATTGGTATCTTGTTTTGAGTCCCCTGAAACGTTCAGTCAGAGAGTGAGAGTAACTGGAGATGGAAAGCTGAGTATTAGGTCGCATGTTACTCTCCCCTGCCAGTCTAAAATTGTTCTCTGCAGTTTACAATCTAGTTTTAAATGAACTGAGTATTAAGGTGCATCCCCATCTTTGCTCAGGAGTACATACAAGTTTAACAGACCTTGCTTTAGGAAACATATCCAGATAGCCACTAGATACTCCCTGAACTCAATCTAAGGGTAACCTCTTTGACCACACAAAATAATCACGTCATCTTTGACTCCCACCCTCTTTCAGTTCTTGCAGATGACAATGTCTGTTTGTTCCCACCTACTTCTGTCGTTACTTTACCTAGATATTCGTGTAGGGATTTTTTAATATTGCCTTATAATGTTGTCTTTATTTTATTTTAAGGATGAAGGTATTTTATTTTGATTCCATTGTATTTTTGGCAACTGTAGATAGTACAGGTACTTTCAAAATATGTGTTACAGATCACAGTACAGTAGGAATATCCACAGCTGCTCTTTCTGAAATCGATAACATTTCACAGTCTACAAGTAGTTGTCTTCTGTTCTCTATTTGTTCTTGCACAAACACTGACTACAAAATTTACTATCCAAAAATATGCCCAACAGCTGAAATAACATTCAGCTTTCCCTATATTTGGGAATGCTGCATTATATCATGTCAGGTTACATCACGCAGTATCTGATATAAGTTACCTGAAATCATGCAGCTCAAAAAAGAAAAAAAATCAGGAATTTGGTCTGACTTTCATCTTCAGTGTAAGATAGCTCAACTGATTATAAGATAAAATAACTTACTAGAAACATGTGGTTTTGAGTAAGCTTGTTGCTAATGACAGTGTTCTGTTGCTTTTAACAATAAATCATATAGCCATGATGTACATTCCAGCTCATCCATTCCCAGGTTGTGCTGCATTCAACAGAGTATCTAAAAGTAAGTGAAGATTGGTAATAAAGCATAATGTGGTCCAACGAACAACTCAGATTGATGTAATCCAAGGGAAATTTTTGGCTGTTTCCTTTATTATAGAATAAACTATTTCGGTCGGAAGGAACCTACAAGAAACATCCAGTCCAACTGCCTGACCACTTCAGGGCTGACCAAAAGTTAAAGCATGTTATTAAGGGCATTGTCCAAATGCCTCTCAAACACTGACAGGCTTGGGGCATCAACCACCTCTCTAGGAAGCCCGTTCCAGTGTTTGACGACCCTCTTGGTGAAGAAATGCTTCCTAATGTCCACTCTGAACCTCCGTGGCACAGTTTTGAACCATTCCCATGCGTCCTATCACTGGATCCCAGGGAGAAGAGATCAGTAAGAGATCAGAGTGAGCTGTGTGAAACCATGGCCCCACCGTGGTCAGTGAAATTTTTCCCTGGAGGTCAATGAAATCAAGATTTAAAAATTTCAGTGCAAAACCTGTATTTAGCCATTATTGTGAAAGATCAAAATATATCCAGAGGGCCTTAACCTATTTGCATTAAAGGCAAAGGCAAAATTCAAAAACAGCTTCCAACAATTCCCTCAAGAGCAGTACAGAAAACATACAATTTCTTGGTCCATGCGATATGTAATAATTCAATCTTTTTTACAGTTCTTCCCACTCCAGTTGGATTGGCAGGTCAGAGATTACCCTGTGAACATCTTTATTTCCACAGCTCTGGTCCAAACTTATTTGTTCTTCAGCCCTCAGCATTCCAGACCTGTCACCAGTAAAGAGAGTAAACGAATATTAAATTGAAATGGGAGCTATGCATTTATCAGCTTTGCTTCTGTCGTGAAGAGGTCTGATCTGGCACCTCTGGAAGCCTCCTCTTTTTATGTTATGAAAGCTGAAGTGGCCCACGTAACAAGCAGCCAAATTCTCAGTCTTTTAGTGACTTTTAAATGAAGTTTTAACAGGACTGTCAAGCGCTGCATGCAGTATGTCAGTTAACACTGTGGAGTAAAATTGACAAAGAGCACTTTATGTACCTTCAGAGCAAGTATATCTTTACCAACACTTTTGAGCTATTTTAGGTTTGTAAGCTACAAGTATCTCCTGCTCTCAGATTTGATAACAGTAGAACCAAGACTAGAGATGAGTAGCACCTGGCAATTAATAATCTGGCCAGTCTGCAGTCTTTAATAAGAAGAATGATAAAAGTTTAAAATGTCCTGACTCTGGCAATCCCTTCTCCAAATACTGAGAAGTATTTGTTTCACTATTGAAGGCAGGCTTGACCCCCCTCCTTATTGCTATATAAAGACCCCTTAGAAGCATGCAAAAAATCAGAAAAGAGTTAAGCCTGAGATGAAATACATAAAAAAGTAACAGAATTCTTTGTGTCAGTTGCCAAAAATGAAAATCCTCCCATAATTTTGTGAAAGTAAATGACTTTCAGAATGCTTTAATTGTTCCTTTCAACATCACTTTCTTCTCATCATGTCCCAGAAGAGCAGAGCCTGCATATGCTGTGGTTAGCTTTTGAGAACCAGTCGCTGAAATGAAAGTGAAATGAGAAAAGGGGCGTTTTAAGACTTCTCTGGCTTTTCTTGTAGTGTTTCCATTTAATAACATCTGCTATTCATAAATCATGAAAGCAACCTCTAATAGCCTGTAATACCAATACATGGCCAAAAGCAAGAGTCTTTCACCTCCTACAGGTAGGCTAATGCTTTCATGTTAAAGTAATAAAAGCAGAATATTAATCTCTTCCTGCCCATTTGCTAACACAGTCTGACCTTAGTGTCCCCGGCACTGGGGACTGTAAGGTGGCCCACCCTGACTGCTGTGACGCTGACCTGCAGTCAGCACCACATCCACGTTCAGTCTGCTGCGCTTCACGTACCAAACCTAATCTGTGCTCCCTCGCTCTGCTGGCAGCGTGCAGACAGGCAGCTGGGCTGTGACTTATACTCCTCAACCACTCTCCACTGGGAGTTAAAAAATTGTGCTCTTTTTGTCACAGCAGCCCATGGGAAGTTCTGCCCATCACCTTTTGTCTGTGTCTGAGTGACTTGCCTGTGGCACACAGGAGTGTTGGGTGGAAGGTGATTTCATTTTGCTGACCATCATGGTGATTCCAGTGGTTGCTTTTATATGTATACATATTTAGATATAAATTTAGTTGAACACTAAGAGAGTTGTGAATTTTATCCCCTGTGTATAACCTTACAGAGACACCAACAATCTATTAAGCAATAGATTCAGATGTAAACAGCCAAGCCTACGTCTCACCTTAAAAACACTATTAGGTTCTGTATCATCATCAGAAAAAAGTGTGTGAGGGGTTATAAAACACCAAAGGGAAGTCTTGTCCATGACAATCAGATTACGACAAACTGTGACTGATGAAAGAAAAAAGACGAACAGGTGTTGCTGTGGGTAAATACAAACAGACAAAGTAATGATGACTTGATTTTCCATAGTAGCCTCCTGGAAAATTTTCCTAAAGTCTTTTTTAACAAACGAGCTGAGTTTCACACTCATTTCACTCCGATTTGATACATAAATACTGAAGGAGCATTATCAAAAGCTCTGTGACAAATATAGCAGTAGAGAAACCAGCTCCGGTGTCATGTGTAGGCAGGATGCACAGCGGCAGCTCAGGCACAGCTGTTTTCCAGCTGTCACTCCATGGTTTGCACCCCTGGATCTATGTCTGGGCTTAGCTGATCTTGGGTGCAAAACTGTCAGGGTGCAGCGTGAGCCAGGCACTCCCTGGGGGCCAGGATCTGCGGGGGCTCTGCAGGGGTGGCAAGGCAGAGTCTGGCAGCTTGGGACTGTCCCACCCCCAGCGGGGAGCAGGGCAACCAGGGGGCACGGGGACAGCCCCAGACCCAAGCATTGGATACCTCTCTGGGGAAAGGGACAGGCCGAGGCTGGGACAGAACATTGACCCCCAGGTCAGGGTCAGTATCAAAACCTTGTATTTGTCTATCTTGAACTTCATGAATTTTCTGTTGGTCTAGTCCTCAAGTTCTCAATACACTCTGGTTTGAAGCTCTATTATTTGGCATATCATTCTGTCCCCTTAATTTAATAAAGTCTGCAACATTGCTGAGGGTACACTTTGACTCCTCATCCCAGTGATGAAGTTACTGGACAATATCAGCCCAAGCATCAGCTTCTGGAATATAGCACTCCTGAGCAGCTGCAGACTTGATGTCAGGATTGCTATCTTCTGATCCCAATAGTTCCAGTCAGTTTTCAACACCCCCAGCAGTGTACCACCCAGCCCATAATATCTCAACTTCCAAATAAGAATACTATGGGAGGGGGTGTCAAAGGCCATATTAAAGATATGATATATCCACTGTTTTCTCTGTTTTCATACACGGTCATTTCATCACAGAAGGTAGTCGAGCTGATCAAACATGATTTGTCCGTGGTGGATGCACATTGACTGGTCCTAACAACTTTGTCATCCATGTTGACATCGAATTACTAGGGGCTTGTTCCACCATCTTTCTAGGAACAGAGATGAAGCTGACCGACATATTCATCCCAAGTTCTGTCTCAGGTCTTTCTTAAAAGGGGAGCAGCATTAGCCCCTTCCCAGTTATTAGTAATTTTTCCATGCATCATGGATTTCATAGATGATTCAGAACAGACTTACAATCACATCAGCCAACTCATTCAGCATCTGGGTGAGTCTTACTCCTTTTAATTTGACTGTATCCGGACCGTATGACATTACTAGCAAAACCCATGAGTCTCAGAGATTGGTATCAGCCAGGCCAGGGCACTGAAGGTTTGGGTTTTTTTGAATGGAGGTGTCTGTATTCATCATTTGGAGGCACATTTGGACTTCACTGCCTTTCATTTAAAGGTCACTGAGGCCACTGGGCCTCTTTTTTTGACTCTTGCACTGACACTTCATTCTGACAATAGTTTTGCTAACATCTGTTTCAGTATTTCCAGTGTGATTTTCCTTATTGTTTGCTACTTGTCTATATAATTTCAGTCCTTCCTCTGAAATTTCATTTGATGAAGTGAAGAAGTCTCTAGGACAGTTGAGATCTTTTTCCTATAAGAGATGCCTTTGTTAAGACCCAAGTAGTCTTGGAAATAACACAAAACTACAAGATCCGTTTTCAGAAGGGCATGAAATTCCCATTGCTAGGATCCACAAATGCTAATTTGTTCTAAGACATTAAGATTCTGAAGTATGATGATCGATTTCATGTTTTTATTAGCAATCTGATTGGCCAAAGTCCATTCTAAAAGCTCTGACTTTAGTATCAGAGGAATACTTGTTTTATCACTTACATTACAAAGGGTTTAGTTAAAGAGAAGCTGGTCAATTTTATTGAAATTCTCTTTTTGATAAAGTTCTAGTCTTTTAAAAGTGTTCCTGAATATTCTTCTTCTGGTTTTGCAAAGAGATATCTGCTGCTTCTTTGCTCTAATAGTGGCGTGAGGCAGAAAAGAATGTTTAAAAAGAGTTTGTTCAGGAACAAAATTCAAAAAGATCAAAGGTTATCTTCCTTTCTCATTCCATAAATCTAAGTCAGCCCTTGCAGAAGCCTTTAGCCAAAATTCTTGTGAAATGTTCTGTTGATGAATAAATAATTGTTTTTTATATGTCTTATACAACTTTTTTTCTTTTACACTCTGAAATCTGTGCTCTTGTCTACCTACATTCCTGTAATACAGTACTCCTCATTAATCTGCATCCGTTAGCAAATCATGTGCTGAGGTTTTCAATTCTGCAGGAATCCACATAATACTATGTAATATGTTGCCAAGGAACACTGTAATGCTGAAAATATTGGATGCAGAGATTGGCCCTATGAAGGTTTTGGAGACAGAGTGGATAGAGTCAGTTTCATTGGCCATGAGGCCACATGGTGCTGAGTGTTAATCCGTACGAGCTACAACCTTGCAACTCTGAATAGCTGAGGTTGCAAGGATGCAGTGCAGCATCCCCTCTTTGGTGGCAGCACTTCCTATCCTAGCAGCCAAGGCTGTGATAATATAGAAGCACTGTAAAAGCTTTGCATTTCCTCTTCAAAGAGGTATTCTTTCTAAGCTGACTGCACAATATTCCTCTCCATCGGTAAAATAAAGATGGTCAATGTGTGGACCTAAGTGCAAACATGTGATCATTTATACTGTTTAGTTGTTGGCAATTAGCAACTGTCACACTTCTGGCCTGGCCCTGGGCCTGTTAACACTCTCTCAAAACAACCTTGACTTTGACCCCTAACACAGGTCAGGGACAATTCCAGGGGGAAATTTGGATGCAACCACCATGTTTTGAGGGGTAGGAGAGTTTGGCTGTAATTATATTAACTGCCATGTGAGATGGCCTCAGGGTGTTAGCTCATTGTCTTTACTAGCATATGATCATTCATAACCATTTCATTCAAAGTGGGTTTATTGGACAAGCTTCCACCATGAAGGTTTTCTTAGCTAGAGCTCTCATTGATGTCCGTATTGAAGGGCACTGGCCCAATGCAGCACCTCCCAAACATGCCAGTTGCTGCCACTGAGAACACACTTGGGCACTTCACTTATCTCACAGGTCATGTAAATATGACCAACAAGGTCATATTTTTTGGCATTCCTCCTAGATGCATCTTGTCTGCACCCTAACTCAATCAGTCATGCTCCTTTGCTGTCCATACTGGTAGAGTTCATCAATGTGTAGCACCGGTTTGATATTTGTAATTCTCAAGAACAACAGATGGACCGGACTTTCTAGACTGAATGACTTTTCGTTACTGCCAACTTCGTGGAAGGTTGCAAGAGTGTGCCATGTCTTGTCACATATCACAACCATTGGTGGGATCAAATATTCCTCCAGATGTGGGCTGTTAACTTGCTGATGCTAAAAAAGCAATTCAAACGTTCAGGATTGCATTGGGGGGTTTTGACGAATTTAAAGTGACTTTCTTTTATGTGCACATAGGAGCAAATCATCAGTTGGAGTGAATGTGCTCAAATCCCTTTAATTCAGTCAGCCCGTGCCAAACTATACTAGCAAAGATTATGACTGCAGGATAGGCAGAATAATTTTAAAACAATCTCCACAGTTATAATTTGTTTGTTTTAAATAGGAAAGCATTACTTCGTATTTGGTAGGGATCATTTTTAGTTTAGGACATTATTAAATTTTAACAGTAATGTTTTTCACTTTGACAAGCAGAGATAATTAGAACTATCTTAAATACCCAGCTTGAAATGTCTTCTTGTTTTCCTTCTATGGGAAAAAGAGTCCTTTTAGCAGAGAAATAGATAAACAGCTCTACTTCTTTATAGGGAAATAGAATGAAATAACCCTGTAAATAAATTAGTTAGATAATCTTTTAGAGCTTAATGGGAATATGGAAGCAACTATTATTCTTACAAGCCAAGTAATGTGAAACATATGATTCCCTAATTAAAAGCATAGAGCAACAGAGCTATGACTAAAAAAATTCAGGATCGAAAACTCAGTAATAGTTTTTGTGGAACTGTACATGAAAACACTGTGGTAACACGCATAAAAATAGGGCTATAAATCATCAAATATAATTTATATAATTATAGAAATTTTCCCTGGGCATCATGGAAAAAGAAGATAATATACAGCATAAATTCTTCCCTCTGAGATTCTTCCAGCCTCTTCCTACTTCCAGCTCAGGAAATTTCTTGGTTTGTCAATTTAGCTTATCTCTACATGGACTGTTTTACTTCACTGGGGAACAGTAAAAGCAATACCTTTGCCTTTTTTTCCTGTTGTTTTCTAGCATCAGTATTTTGATTCTTTTAGGAGAATGACTGATTTAAAAACTACTAGGTATGAATATATTCATGTGTGGAACTTTTTTCAAAATATTCTGTGGAATATCTTGCCTCCTGCCCATCACATATAAAGTTGAAGACTTTACTGATTCATTGGGTTTTCATAAAAAGAAGGGAGGTGAAAAATAGTATCTTTCCTAATTGTGGAAATCAGCATCAACCAAGCCAATCCAAACTTGATTTACATATGTGATAAACATATTTCCTTTCATCAGCAGGAAATGGTCAGAAAAAACAGACATGGGGCTAATGTCCTTGTACACCACCCAGGTAAACAGGGCACTGTCCGTTTAAGAAATGAGATATTAGAAGCAGAAATATGAATTTTACATTTCACTGAAGCTTCTGTGTTGGTCTGTTACTAGAAATGCTCGTCATGCAAAGGAATCCAGACACAGGAGAGGAGCAGCATGTGTGAGTCATTGTTTCAAGACAACTGAGATTTTCAGAATTGCTGACCAGTGGAAAATAGAGACTTCAACCCTAATAAATTGTCAGGTAAGCATATTTTCAAAAGCATATGTCTGTTTGATATTTCTGATTATGAAGCTTTTGCATGAGCTTGTAAAGACAGTTTCTTCCTGCCGTGCCTGTTAAATTCCTGTCATGTGGCATCAGATACAGCAGACCTGTTAGTATCCCTGAGTGGTGCGGTCCATAAAAAAGTCAAACTTGAAACTCAGATTGTTCTTTGAGAATGGAAGTGGATGAGATAACATGCAACACAGATAAAAGCAATAGTATTTCCTAATTTTTCTTATGTATATGTTGTTACATATATCATTACACAGTAATACAATCACAATCTTAATTATATCACATCTTCCTTCAGTATTTTTACGTTAGAGTTGTGGTGAAGAAGGTAGGCCTTTCACAGTCATGATAAGAAATGTCATCCCTGAAAGATTAAAAAATTACAGATTCCATTCCTGTGTTTTGTGAGATTGTGCTTTTTAGGGTATTTCACAGAATAAAAGTGAATAAAAACATTGATAATCTCAGGGAGGGGGAGAAAAATAACAAATTCGTCGGCCGTATATTAAGATGCTGATATTGTTCCATTAGAACAAGGTAGGTAAATTGGAGTAATTAACACACTTCAGAGTTAGAAGAAGTTTAGATAACTTAATTTGTACCATCTTAAACCCTTACGTTAGCATGCCCCTCTTGTTTCTTTACATTTGATTTCCATGAGTTGAAGTATTTCTACATTCAGAGGTGGAGTGTAGGAGTAAAGGTGGATTATGGATTGTGTGAGTCTGTAAGTAACAATGTGCCTTGGGGGAATTTAAGTATAAGATTCATAACATCTGTTTAGGGCTCTCAGCCTGCAAAGAACAGCAAATCTCAAGGAAATACTAAGCAGCTCCTAAACTCTGTTAAAACCTAGAGTTTCACTTGGGATCCAGAACCCAGAATCTTCTCCTGAGCATAAGCCCTTGATGGAGCAAGAAGAGAGGAGCTCTGGGGGACAGCTTGGAGGGGATGGTGACCTGAAGCCCAGGTGAAGCCTTGTCCTCACTCTTCTGACTCTCTTTGACCGGGGTTGTGCAGGTCTAAATAGGTTGGCTGGGAGCTGGCTTCTCAGACTCCA
Source organism: Ibidorhyncha struthersii (assembly GCA_013398815.1). Lineage (NCBI taxonomy): Eukaryota > Metazoa > Chordata > Aves > Charadriiformes > Charadriidae > Ibidorhyncha > Ibidorhyncha struthersii. The sequence goes on from VZSZ01001404.1 coordinate 1,017,491, forward strand.
TACTCACACAGTTGCTATTGCAGAATACCACCCGTGTAGAAGAGTGGCCACTTTTTTAGCCGCTGAGGGCTGGATTTGCCCTGTGGGCTGTAATTGTAACCCTACAGGCATCAACACCGATTCCTAAAGGGAATTAAGAGAGACAACGTGTAACAAAACAATACGACCCATAGAGAGAAATGGCCCGTTATTTCAAATTGATTGGACAGCAACTAAAAATATAGATGCTTTTTAATTCATATTGCTAAAGCTGGCTTAAACATTTGTAAGTTTTTTTGCTCAGACACTGGACTGTCATTTTTACTAGAGTTTCATAAGACAATAAATTAAAATTAGGCTCTACAATAAGGCCATTTTCTGAATCCTAGGACATATCAGGTTTAAAAAGAAAATTTCAAGAAGTGTTTTTCATCAGACTGCATCTGAAGAAGTGTCATGAAGCAGACCTCATCTGGGTGTGGACTACAACGAGACTTGAGAGTGAAATAAATTTTAGATTTGTTGATTTTCATCTGGATTCACTCATTAACGTCAAGTGGAGCTGGATATAATTAGATATAACTAAGAGAAAAGTCAGTCAAAAAAAAAGGAGGGATCTTTGAAGAGAAAATGCTGACAGCAGAATTTTTCCTTGAACGCTGGGAAAACTGTACCTTGTATGAATTTTTTAACCTTTATTAACAAATATTCTGGCCCAGAACCTCTGGATATTCCTAGACACATAAGTGCTGCTACTTCTATGTCTATTTTTTTTTTGCTGTCAAAACTTTTCGGGATGGTAAAAGAGGAGGATTTTTACTATTTGCTTTCTTTCATTCCAGTTCAGACAGAGGTATTATTAAGACAGTAAAACTGTGCCTAACAACATTGAGCTGCAAAATTGCATGTTTTGTTGAAGGTTGTAATAATGAAAAATAAGAATCATAGAATCATGGAATCCTAGAATGGTTTGGGTTGGAAGGAAACTTAGAGTTCACTCTGTTCCAACCCCCTGCCATGGGCAGGGACACCTTCTACCAGACCAGGTTACTCAAAGCCCCATCCATCCTGGCCTTGAACACCTCCAGGGATGGGGCATCCACAGCTTCTCAGGGCAGCCTATTCCAGTGTCTTGCCACCCTGACAGTAAAGAATTCTTCCTAATATCTGATCTAAATCTACCTTCTTTTGGATAAAAATCGTTACCCTTATCCTATCACTACATTCCCTGATAAAGAGTCCCTCCCCATCTTAATAAGAGATGTATTCATAAAACTGACCAGTTCTTCACTCCTTTTCCTTCTTCCTCTCATCCCACCTTCCACAGGAGTATCCCGCTCTCCACTGAACTGTTGCCCCATCATATAATGAAACTAGAACCTGCTCTAAAAGGTGGAGTAAATCTGATGTGGTCTGGTTTTTGTAGTCCTGTATAGTCAAGGCATTTAGACAAATATTTTAACTCTTAATGGATATTAAAAAATTAATCTGGACTCTTGGCATATTTCTATACAAAAATTACACTCAGTTCCTTCTTTGACTTCTGTAGAGATATTCCAGATTTACACTCAGCAGATGCAAGATGAGAATCTGGCCTAGTATGTCAACACATCAGGGAAAAGAAACATCTGGATTAAAAGCTGTTCTATAAGATCTTTTTCACAATGCCCAAGCAAGCAAGGAAACACTAGTAGCAGACACCCTCCTCCCTGCCAAGATTCTGCAAAAAATGATGAAGTATTTGTTTCTCGGTGCAAAAGATTATGCAGTGGCTATAGTGCAAAGTACACGTTTTGTTATCTAAATACGCATTTTCACATTAAAAAAAAAAAAAGGAGCATGTGAAAACTGGCGTGCTTTATCTTGCAGAGGAACAGATTTCTGTTTTGGCTGACTGCAACCTTAGCATTACAAATTACATTAAAAGCAAATTCATTATCACTTAATTTATGTATATAAATACGAGAGTATCCATACTTTAGTATAGGCATTTTTTACATCTTCTGAACTAGAAACAATCATGCATATGGCTGCAAACCTTCATTTTCTATGTTGAAATTTAGCAATTGAAAAATTTTTGTTCCTTTAAGACAAAGCAGGAGACCTCCTACCAATCTCTTTTTGACAAAAGCCAGAACAAACAGCAGTATGTCTGGATAAAGAACTTAGTCATTCGTAAAATTAGAGTTGATTGAAAATTGTCACACAATAATTGTTAAAAGAACATTGAGTTCTTGAAGAAGTGATTTTGCAATGTTCCTTGCAGGTCAATAGAATCAAGTTAGCTGCAATTCAGAGAAAAGGCAGTCTAAAAAAGGAGGCATCTTTGCAGAGAAAATGCTGGCAGCAAAATTTTTCCCGATCCCTGGTGAAATACTTCATACCTTGTATGAAACTGCTAACCTTGATTAGCACACATGTCAAATACCTGCATCACATTCTCTTAGGACTTCATGTAACCAAATTAGGCATGATCAAATGTTTTCTATCAAATTTGTTTTTAGCAGAAAATTGAATTTTCTAAGAAACATTTTCGTACTGCAACTGTCTGTTTTCCATGGAAAACCTGAACTTTTGCCAAAACCCCCAAACCAAAACCTTTGCTGCCAACCCCCAATACTTCTTTTTTCAGCTGATAGGTCTCTGAGTTTTAAGTTTTGTCAAAAAGCTGACATTTTCCAGAGATGCATTTGGTTTTGTGTTATGAGACTGAGACTATATTACGTAAATTCCATTTTATGTTTTTATCATGTCTCATCTTATCTGCCTCTTTTCTAAAGTAAACAACTCCAAATTCTTCAGTCTTACTTCAACCAAGTCTTTCTTAGAACTGTGCAATTCTGCAGTACCTTCTTGGTGATGGTGTGACCTGTTCAGCACACCTTATCGGCAAGGCAAACCAGCCAACTTCCGAAAGTTAGAATAACTTTTTTTAGCATTCTCCAATGTTGTCTTTTTAACATTTTATCATCTCAGCCGTATGTATAACTTCTCCTCCACATTGACAGAGATATCTCCTCAATACCTATCTTCATCTCATGAATTAACATAGTTAATTCAGTAACCTGTACTTAGTTCAAGCATTTTTTCTTCAGTATGCATTATGTTGCACCTGTCAGCACCAAATTGTCATACTTGTCAACATGTGCTCATCTAGAAAGCTTGATTAAGACCCAAGAAGAGTCAAGATTTGTGCTTGGTCTCAGTTTAATTAACCCCGGCCCCAACGTTTTAACATGTGGCTGTGTGCATTCAATATAAAACTACTTCAGTTTAGATGTCTTCTCTAAGCCTGTATTTCTTACCTGTCTGTCCAGGCTCTTTATCTGGGGATTATGCGTGCATAACACTTTCAATATAAAAGAAGCAGTCATAATAAAAACCTAATTTCAGGAATATGGAAAGAAATGCAAGAAGCAGCAGAAAGAAAGGTGCAGATAAAAAATTATGTTTTTAAGAACAGGCAATCATTTTTAACAGCCTGAATAAGGAAAAATTTCCAGGAACCCTAAATAATGACTAGCCATTACTGACTCTGTAGTACTTAATCCCTGAAGCATTGAATTGCTATATATTTATTTATTAATTATTTTTCCTTCACAACTAAAACTTACTTAAAGCTAGGAATTGTATAGAAAAAAAAAGTAAAAATGGTTTCTGGATAAAAAAAATATATAAAAAGAAGTGATTTTTCAAGGCCAGAAGAGTCCGTAAAACCCTTAGTAATTTTTTTACTGAGCCCAAGAACTGCTGCAAGTTTTCAGTTTTAATCAAATACTTAAAATAACAGAGAATAATTTTTATATTTTAATTGATACAATGATAAAAAAAATCTTGTCTAATTTCCAGATATCTCACTATCAAAATGCAGGACATCCTGTTATATCTTTTACTTATTTTGTTACATCTAAACAGGCATCTGTTTACTAGAATTTGAATTGACATCTATAAGATATTTAAAAGCTCTCCAAATATGTGTTATTAAACCTGTCGAACCACTGATCTCTGTGGCACATCTTACAGCATTCAGTTTTATTTTCAGCACCCATTATTCTTTTTTTAATATTGGGATGCAAAGTTTCACCTTTCAGTTGCAGATTTCTGTATAAGCAAATTATGATGAATTGTTGTTGAAACATAAATCTGAAATATAAATATATGTTTCTGTTCTTCCTTTCTGTCCCACAGCTAATCCAACGCCCCTCTGATACTCATGGCAAAAAAATTATGCCCGAGTCTGATTTTTCCTTTTCTGCTTCTTAAAGAGAGCACTCTTTTGGTCTAATTATTATTAAAAAGGTTGGGCCATGGCCATGCCCGTGTGCTGACGGCTGGTAACAGTAAAAAAAAAGTGATAAAGCAGGGGGAGATGTGAAAAATGTTGGTTTCCTGAATGATCTGGATTATTCAATTTTGAGTTACTAACATTAAGTTTACTAGAATAATACTAAAATGATACATGTCTACATGTTTAAAGATTCTAAAAGTGACTTGACTATCAGAGATGTTGCCAGCATATATTTCAGTTCAATGGAAATTATGGGCTTTTGGGCTAAATTCACAGAATACTGCAACCTTGTGATCAGGATACATCTGTACTGCACATTGCAGCTTGGCTACCAAGCAATCCAACTGCTGAGGACTTGGGCAAATTAGCCTGTGTGGAGCACCCCACTAACACAGCTATCATGTTTCTGATAATCTGTAACATACTGCGCTGTGTCATGCAATGTTTATGTTTCCTGGCACTGCAGTGTACAGCGTTTAGGGTCCTGCCATCTCTTGGGAGTTCACAACATATGAATTAGATATAGACTGTCCATACATCCTATGGAAAGAGATGAGTGCCAGCGCTCTGACCAGATAGCAACCTAGGCAAGCCCACAGGAAACATTGTGCACAACCCTTTGCCAAGATTTAGGTACTTTACCTTTGCCACAGGGAGAGATTTCACCTTATGTATGATTCATAGCCATTCCTGCTGAGACCCTCTGCTTAAGGAACAAGTGGCAGGTCAAGGTCAAAGGAGGAGTGAGGCTGTAGCTGACTTGGTCCATAAAGCCCCGTGTTACAACATTCACCTGCCATCAGGAGACATGGCTACAGGTTCATGTGCTCTATAAACTGATTTGAAGGCACATGTCCTCTTTCATGGGAGAGAGTCCTTATCCCATAGCTAGCAATAACATGGGATGAGGAGAAACTGTTCATGCCTTGCTGGGACTTACTAAGACCGGCAGCCACACTGGGCCCATCTGGTTTAGTAGCTGATAGGAGTTGAAAACAGATCCAGAGAGGAATTATAAAAATATTACACCAAATACCTTCCCAATATTCAAATTTTTCTTGCTCAGGAAATTTGTGAGCTCAGAAGGTATCTATTGAAGTTATTTCTCTTTCAAGGAGTAATTAAGCCCTCATTAGGATTGGGGCAGAAAAAATGCACATATCTTTAGGGCTTTTTTAATCCACATTTCCTCTTTCTCAGCAAAGTCAGAATGCTGAGTGTATGAAAGACCAAGCTTCTTGTGTGACTGCTAGTGCAGAAGGACTAAGTCCTTGTTCCTTGGGAGTAAATTAATTTGTTTGCTTATCTGTTGAGTAATGGTTTGTTTGATTGCAGTTTGTCAGATCTGTGGTTTGGCTGCAATTTCATGTTTGCAGAGTCTTTTTGGGTCTGTCAGTTGTGAGTAGGAAAAATGTCTTGCAGCTGAGGGGTGAAAAAGCCTTTCTGCTTTTAATCACTGCCAACAGTGTTAACAGCTGCTTAGCTGCCAAACCTCTGTGACACGGTAGGGTTGACCTAGGTAGATGTTTCAGAAGCCCAAGCTGTGACGAACTAGCAGCAGATGAAGAGTAAGTTGCAGTGGAAGAGCATTGCCCTATTTGTCTTCAAGATGAGAGGAAAAGCAAAGGAGGCAAGACTGAAAAGGCAGCATAGAAACCAGGAATTTGAATTGAGTTTAAAATCTTGCACATAGCTTTTAAAAATCAAAAGTCAGTAATTTTTTTTTATTTCCTTGTTTAAAAAAATTGTCATGGTACATGTGGGGTCACATGATAGCTGAGAATTTCACTCAAAGAGGCTATTGTGTATTTTCTGAAAGCATGTGGTTTGCATGTACAACAGCTTATTTTGGAGCACAGATGTGATCCAGTTGAAGGCGTGGCAAAACACATTTCGTTTAGGGAGACCACACAACAGTGATTTTGTACCAGTAAGAGATTGGGGTTAGCTGCCTGGGGATCACAGCATGGAGTGCATCCACTTCCCCATTTTATGGGTTGTGGGATCTCAACCTCACTCCAGTGTAGTAAGTTCTTGGACAGTTCTTTGGAGCAACTCAGGTTCTGTTTGCAAAATCAGCCACAATTTGGGGGAATGATCTCACTAGAAGGTCTTACTGAACCAGGCTGCCTTTACACCTCTCCTTGCAAGACTAACATAACTTCTTAGTCATCTTCCAGGGCAACTGGTAAAACAGAAACAGTAGAAAGGCTTCTTGCCTCATTGTAATAATACGCACAGACATATATGCATTTATTAAGCTCACTGGACTGGCAGCTAGGATCACAATCATTACTATATTCACTGTTTATATGCATTTCTGTTATGACCCTTTAGTAAGGGACTGGTTGAGCAGCAGAAAGAAAGGCTACTTTTTTGCCTGGACATTGCACTCTTGGTCAGGCAGAAGCCATTAGAAATAAGGACAGATCACTTCATCAAATATTACCCTTTATTACTGCCCGTCAAGATGGTCAGTAAGAACTGGCAAGAGAGCTAAAAAGACTTCTGAGAAGAGCAGGGAACAAATTTCAGTGGTGGAAAGGAAGTTTCAGAAAAAGAAGAGGTGGACTATGTTAAGGGGAAGTCATGCTTGAACAACTTAAACTTCAAGAGGCCTTGCAGAGTGTTCCACATAGACTGAAGCGATCATTAGTGGCATGAAATTTAACAAGAACACATGCTGGATTCTGCACCTGGGATGCAATAATGCCAGACACAAGCATAAATTGGGAGAGGAGTGTTTGGAGAGCAGCCCTGTAGAAAGGGATCTGGGGGTGTTGGGTGATGGAATGAGCCAGCATTGTGCCCTGGCAACCAAGAAGGCAAAATGCATTCTGAGATGCGTTAAACAAAGCATAACCAGTTGGTCAAAAGAGGTGATTATGCTGCTGTATTTTGTGTTGGTGCTGCAGCCTCACGTTTAGTATTGTATGAAGTTCTGGACCAGATGACTTCCAGAGGTGCCTTCCAACCTCAGCCATTCTGTGATTCAATGATCCTGGGAATTTGTTGTAGCCCAGGAAGGCACTAAAAGTCACAGACACAGAGTAAGTGTAAAGAAAAGAATGCATCAGGATGCAGTGTAGAGGTTTTTATTTCTTTTCTATCTCATGCTGAATTTTCTTTTTTAAGAAAGATAACTGTTATTCATAGCAGCTAATTTGCATTGTTCGTGCATGTTCGTCACTTTTGTGTTTAAAAACCTTGTTCATATTTTTGACATTGACTTATTAAGGGATAATAAAGATATTTCAAACCTCTAAATACTTTTGGCTGCCATCCCAGTGATCATTCAGCAGCAAGCAACACATGCAGTTTGGGTTGGAAACACTTAAGATTTATGATTATGTTGTTCCTCTTTCAGTGCCTTTGAGAAGAATGATAGCCGGTGGCAGAGGGATATTCTGCAAACGTGTAAGTATCCGCAACGGATGGAAGACTCCAGGATGGAGGACATGTTGCTTAAGCAGGTTTGTCTTGTATTCGCCCTGTAAGTGGTGTCTCATCTGGCATGTCAACCAATGGAATTTGGTCATCAAGATGTTCAAAACTTCGAGCCTCTATTTTTCTCTTAATTGTCACAACAAATCACCAGTACCTGACCTGTGATATGACTGTGACTGTGCAAAGGGTCTTGGCTTGTGTTACATCCAGATGAGGTGCACACAGGAGATCACAGCAGGCTCTCCTCAAATGTATTTTCCCAACTGCTCTACTGCTTTCACATATTCCTGCCTTTATTCATTGCTTCTGCCTCTCCTATCTGACCAGCGCCATTCCTCATTGTCAGGAGTTTTGTGCTACAAGCTCTTATAAACTACTATGGACACTTTCCTCAGTGGTCCGGAAAAATGCAGGATGTTTTTTATCTTTTCCAGTTCTGACCTTACTGATGTTAAGCATCTGGGGTAATATGTGTCTGTGCTGGGCCCGTGATGGTCAGTGATGTCATCTTACCAACCCTGTTCCTTGGTAACCATGGCTGTACCTACTGTGTTGGTTCAGGAAAGTGTTAACAAGCCACTTCCCTCCTGTCGCTCTCAGTAACTAACGATTCCACAGTTATTGCTCAGCATAGTATTAAATGTGCTGTCCATCTGAAGGGTGAAGATGAAAGACACTGGTGTCAGACTGCTCTGTACAGTGTTTGCAGATAAAAGTGGGAGAAGAATGGGGACTGGGAGTAGAACAACTAAGCCGTGAATATTAGGTATTTGGCAATTGTTAAAAATTTTGGCTGCTGAACATGTGCCTCAGTCCTGGTCTTGCAGACTTAGATCATCCCAGAGCACATCCTGTTGGATGTGTGGTGATCATCCGTTCTGTGTACACACCAGTTCGTTCCTGAGTGGACTTCTAGGAAGAACTAGCTAGGCCCTCTGTGGTTTGGCTCTGAGAAAAAATCACTTCAGAAACCCATCCCAACAGGCAGTAGGAAAGATACAACATCAGATATGCGTCTTTACATACTCCTTCAGCCTTATCCTTGCAAGATCTGTTTTTCACATATCTATGTGCTCTCATGTAACAGCTCAGTTTCATGACATAGAAAGAGCACCACAGCTGTTAGTTGCAATAATAAGACACAATCACACAACTTAATTTTTCCTATTTTTTTTTTGTCACTGTTCTTCCCTACAGTCTCTTTTGTCCTGCAGGTTCTACCAATATAATTCTTACCATCCTCTAAATCACAGATGAGTAGGCTTTTCCATCCCAACTCTGAAGGCTCTGGGACTCTAACTACAGAAATAACAATACAGCGTACAGTTTTTCAAGGGAAAAAGCACAAAGACTTTAAAACAAAGGATTTTGGAAAACAGATGCTGGGAACAGCACATAACAGAAACTGTGCAAAATTTAGAGTATGTTTAGCTCACAGGATCACAGAACCAGGCTTGATCCCAGTAGGCATTGCTTGCAGCCTGGTTTTGTTCTACTGGGTTTTGACCTCTGGAAGCTAATGTAAATTAAGTGAGCTGATCGGTTAGGAAAGTGTATGAGACATGGACTGGGGAAAATGTGCTCATGAAGTAGGTGACTTAAATATTGAGAGTGTGTGAGGTGTTTGAGTAAGAACCAGGTGCCAGTAGAGACCTTCCCACACATTGTGCTAGGTCTTTCATAACCTACCTCTGCTATCTTCTGGCTTTTGTCCTGTTCAGAGCTAGTATGTAGGTAATTGAGTGCAGCTGCAGCTGTCATTGGGCTCTGGCCCAGGACAATAACAGAACAGTACACCTCCTCTGAGCCAGACCATGTTTGCTTGAGTAGTCTCTTCCCAGATGCCATACTTTTAATTTCATAGATCACCCATCCACTTGGCCAAAGATCAGGCTCATGTCCCAAGGCAGCTGACTTTGACTATAGATACCTGAACCACTTAAACAGAAAATAGACATGGTCATTGCAGATACCCCAGCTAAATAAGCAACTTTTGCTCCAGGTTATTATGGATCCCAGCTGACATATCCTCTGTCTACGTCAGGTCTGGTGATGGTAGGTTCTGTCTGTGTGATCCTGTGTCTGGTTGGTGTCCCAGTGAGTATGGAGGAGGGAAGAGCTTGTAACTGCTGGATCCAGCAGGCTCTCTCCAGACTCTTCTAGGACCGGGTCCAGTACATGGAGGACAAAAACTTTGACAGACCCATGATGAATCATGGGGACTGTCAGATGCAGAGGTCTCCCCTGTTACCTCCAGCAGGCAATTTTTTATGTTTCATGATGGTGGTCACCCATGCAATTACAGGGGTACACAAATATTTTTTCAACCGCACACATCCTTCCTGTACAACACAAAATGCTTCAAAATACTGAATGTATTAGGGAGAAAAAAATGGCCTCCAAGGAGAAGCCTGTAATCCCAGGAAACATCTGGGTGTACTCTCTACCTATCTCAAGGTGAAGCGTAGCTGTATGACTGCTGATACATTAGCTGAAATGAGAATAGTAAATGATGATAACTGGGCAGGAGGGATGTCAGTCCAAATTCTTTTCCCTTCTCCAAGTACTCTTTCTGAGCAGGAAAGTTTATCATTCTTGCTGTCTATATATGTGTGTATCTACATCTTAAAATTAATATGGTCTACTGTGCAACTCCAGTAAAACAAGCCAGTGAGGGCTTTTTGAAGAAAGAAAAAGGTATGGGGTTGTGACTCACAACCTCCCAGGGTGAAACGAGTGTAGCAAATAGTCAAAGCCTCCAGATGTGACATACACTAGATTGTGGACCAGGAAAGCTTATTTTGAGGTAGGAAAAGTTTAGGTAGCATAAGGCCAGTTCCCAGTCACCAACAGAAGAGAAGGGACAGAATGGTCAGCTAGACTGTTTTCTTGGCAAAATGCCTAGGAACTGGCTGCATGCTTAGAAAATGATAAGAAAATAGACATTGGTCTCAAAGGCCTTCAAAAATTATCCAGAGTTTGTCCTCAGATGCTCCCTATTTTCCTCAAAAAGGGCAGAGAACAGGAGGCCCAAAAACCTCACACATCTACGTCTAACTACATTGCAGTCAGGCACTTGCCAAGCTCTTCATAGTACTTGCAGGATGTCTTCCTGGCATCTATGCAACAACCATTATTATCGTCAGTCCATATTAACCCTTTTTCAGAGCCTTCACCTCACTCAAGCACAGCTGGTCCTTTTAGTCCTCTATCAATAAATAAAACAAAGCCAGGCCCTCTCCCATGGCCCTGAACACAGACGGTTTGGAAGGCTAAAATTTTCCCTCCTCTACAGGAAAAAAAAGGATGGCCTCATCTGTTGTTCCTGTGGGCCAGTCTCTGGCCAATGGCATTTTCCAAACCTGTGGGAGAAGTTCAGTTGGCTCAGGGCAAAAGTGGGCAAAGGAGAGCACTGAGAGCTAAACAGCAGGGCAGGACTCAGTGCCATGCTATAGTCCTGCAAAGACCTTAATGCACAGCCATAATGCAGCATACAGAACCTTTGCACATGCTGGCAATAGGAGACCTGTAAGAGAGTCTCCCCCTAGAGCCCTAGCAGCTGTTTTAGATCTACCCACCTTCCTTCTGGCTTGAGATAAACACAGTGGGATCTGGGATAATACAAATGAGGCACACATGGCCTTGATCTGGCTCAAATCCTGTCCCTGTCTCTGTGATGATAACCATGGTGTTGTAGCTAACATTTAATTACGTGGCAGTGGCAAAGTCTGAGACAACGTAGAGACACAATGCATGGCAGATCCACAGCTAGATCCGTAACTACAAATGGAAACCAAAGACAAAAGGAAATACAGGGCCCTGTGCCTGCATATAAAAGATGCAAGACTACTTCCAAGGACAATGACTCTGTGGGCAAGCAGGCAGAAACGGAGCAAGAAGGGGCTGTGAGAAGGCTCACAGCTTATCTGTAGGAGGTTCACTAGCTGTGGGAGATCTGGCATGGTCAGACAGTCCTGACTTAGCATAAAGTTAGCTGGCACAAAGTTAGCTCATCAACATTTTTTGAGTACTATAAACTTACTTCGCTGGCTGAAGTGTAAGTTTATCAGCACTCGGCATCATGTAGTGGGAGTGTTCTTATTCCAGCAGTCTGGATTTAATCTACAGCCAAACCATAGACATAGCCAGTGAGAGTTGTAACCGAACAAGAAAATGGATAAGTGCACTAATGGTAAAAAGAAGTCATTACAGCATGGGGGAGCAAACTGGCAAATATAAGTGCTGAGCAGAGAAATGAAAAGTGTCCAAAATACCAAGTGATTATAGAGGCATGATGTTATACACAGCATATACAATTCCTATGGATATCAAGTGCGGGGCATGCTGTGACAAATGTTTTGCAAATGGCCCGGTGGAAGTTGAAATATACAGCCTTCACAGTAGGAAGACAAGTGAAAAACACAGTGAATGCACTCGTGACATGCTCCCTGTGATCCTTAATGTTCATGTATCGCACCAATAATTTCCTGCAGGCCAGAGAAACTTCAATGTTGCTAATTTTACTAGAAATCCCTCCTGCCTTCCTTCAGTGTCACTTCTTTCTTACTGGACCTCTCAAGGATATTCTGGAGAACTAAAGTGCATGAAAAGGTGCCCCATTCCTCAATTTATAGATCCATTTTTTCCTTTAGGTAAGAAATATCTTATTGTTATTAGGATGTCTTAGACCACACTCAAATCAAAACAGGTAAAGACCAGTAGAAATTACCAGTATTCAGAACATCCCAGGTAGAAATGCAGTCACTAATGCTTATAAAGATGTAGTCAAAGAAATGAAAGAAAAAACAATTTCACCTACTTATACTAAATTTATGTCAGAAAGGTCTCTGCCTTATTCAGGTGACCCCTGGTTCTGAGAAGGTGCCGGTTCCAGACCTTGGATACCTGTTGAACGTCGCATGGGGAGACACTTTCAGGAGGTTCCCTACAGGAACTTCCATCAGCTCCCAAGTTCAGGCTCACCCTGCAGGATTTCTCTTAAGATAATCTCAGACTGCACCAGCATTTTTGCTGGATGGAGTATGTTAACCCTTGCAGAAAAACTCCCTTTAAATTCACCCTGTTAGGTGACTCACTGGCATGTTTCAATGTGAAATGTGTCTTACACTGGATCTCCTACATAGATTTCAGTGTTTTAGAAAGAATATGTACCATAAACGTCTAATCAGCATAGATGTATGTTTGCAGTTATTGGCTTGAATGGGATAAGAGATCATGGTGACTGCCATTGGTACTTAGGAAAGATGGCAGAAAACAAAGAGGTAGTGACAAAGCACATCATACTACACTTTTTCAGTAAAGAAAGAACAAATAGAAATTTATAATCTCCACAGTCCTTTTGTACTGACTGTCCTGTCTTCATATTTTAGACAATTCCTTTACAAGCAACCCTGTTGTCATAACAAGTCCAGATCATCTGAGAAAAAAAGAACTTACCAAATTTCTTTGGAAAATATGCTTGACTTCAAAGGATTTGTGAGCAATAGTCTCCAACTTGGTCACATTGAAGATGACACAGCTGTATGGTGAAGGTTACAACCTTCCAAGTATTGAAACAATTCTGCTGTCGTTTAGCAGCTATTTCAAGGCAACTACAGGAGGGGAGTCAGAATTTACTTACCTTTTGATAGTCGATATCTGTTTAGAAATAGCACTTGCTAGAAGAGTGACTCATGCAGTGGAAAAGTAGCTAAGAATGTATATGTGTATGACATAATATGATGTATTACAATTACAATACAGAGAACAACATGAAATTTGCTGATGGCACAAAGTCAGTGAGCGTGGAGCAGCATATTGTACAGGAAGAATAATGTAAACTTAAAGACCAGAGTAATGGAAACAGGGTAAAGGTCTATAACACAATGCACAAGGATCAACAGAAATTTAACAAAGCTTGAGGACTGAAAGTTTCATTGAGGTGACCATTTCTTGTTTCGCCTGAAAAAATCAGTTCAGACTTTTCTTGAAAAATAAGTTATGATCGTACAGAAGACTACACAGTAATGATGTCACTGATTCATCTGTTTAGTTGCTAGATGGTAACTAATTTAATCTTTTAGATTGTTTAAAGCAATAGTTTTTGGTGTTTTTTTTTCTAGGATATAATTTTATCTTAAATAATTGTATTTTGGATACCCTAATAGAGACATATTAGATATTAGTGTCATAGTTGTTATGATTTAAAGAGATAAATAAGGCAAAGTTTGGAGAGAGACATAATGGCTACTGCTAGACCAACTGGCAGAGTAGGAAAAAGCAAGTAAATCTTCAGATAGAGTGCTTTTCCTGAGATATAAGAAATACTTGTGTGCCCAAAACCTGTGTATTTTCTATGCTATATAAGTTTGTCTAAGAGCAAATAGTTAAACGACTGATAAATAAGCCAAAATAAAACATTAGTTGTAGGGTACCAGATAGATTACTGAGTATATGGGAAGAAAGAGGAAATAATCAAGATAATCATAAAGAAGACTTGTAGAAACATGTATTTTTTCTGTACTTTCTTTAAGTGGGATTATATGTGCTAAATATAAACCTGCAAACAAGCATTTTTCATGGTTTAGTCTCATGTTGTTACATGTGAAAACATCCATGCTAAATTGCATTGTTGTATAATGTGACTTATGCAAAATGTTTTTAATAATTATTTGAAGACAAAAGTGCTTCGGATTAGGAAAGGGATTCAAGAGTTATTAACTTCATTAGAGAAATTTAATTCATATTTTGTTACATGAAAATAAAACAGTAAAAGGGGGAAACTAGGCACTGGAAAAATAATATTTACTTTTTCCTGTCATAGAAACAGCTATGAAAATCACCTGCTGTTGCAGGACTCCATGAGCTAATAGATGAAACTTTTCACAATTATTTTCTATTGTGACCTCAATCCTCAAGAGTACATTGACTTTTTCCTGATGAAATTGCCTCACAAACAGTACCAAATTCAATTGAGTTATTGGCATGTTTATTGACACAAGGATCAAATGACTTTGTCCACACGAATTGGCTGGTCCAAACATTCCCAACCTGTCTGTTTCCCTTCATGTAAATCAGACACAATTTATCTCGTGTCTAACCAGTGTCAGATAAAAGTGACAGGAGCCATGACACTTACAATAATATGCAGATGGCAATTGTACAGTTGCAGTATTTTAGTTCATTTTGAATTTCTGGCTACCCAGGTCATTGAGGCGGAGGCCAGTGACAGACCCAGGTGCTTTGGTAGGACTGGGCCAGGCCCGGCGTGTTCGCTGTGCTCCATTGACTTGCAGATGACCAGTATTAACACCTGGGAGAATGGCCGTGCCTGCTTGTTGCCACCAAACAATTTAAAATCTCTAGTGGATTTACTGGGAGGACTGGAGGAATAAGCTGAGCACCACTCGTGGCTGTTGGAGAGGCGAAGGTGCATGCTGAATACCTGCTCCAGTCAACATCACAACTGCTTCCAAACCCATAAACACATATCAAAAACCTTATGAAAATATGACAACTATTTAATGTTTGTGGCTTAAAACACCTGTAGATGTGCAGTGAAATCAAAACTGTGTGGAAGGCCCATGGTTTTCAGAATTCAGGTAGCATATCACCGCTAATATTATAGTGGGTGTGTGCACACATACACATACAATTGTACGTTCATAATGACAGTGTGTACACAAAATCATCGTTCATTGTATTTAATTCCTCTCTGTAATGGAGCTTGCCTGAAATCATAAATATGCTCTCAAGCACAATAAAAAGTCTATGTATCCCTTCAGCAGAGTGTTATATTTAAATATTTTAAACATTTTTTTTTCAGAATATTGCTAACTAGTGTGTTTTGCTAATGTTTTTTCAAAATAATGGAAAATTAGTTCATTCTAAAGGCTTCATAATAGCTACTTTTCCTCCAGTTAATTTTTCCTTTGTTCCTTTGACATTCCTAAAAGAAATGAAGGCACAAAGCCATACATTATACCCAGATTTCTAAACAGTTTCAATTTCTAAGCTTTAAATTACCATAAAGCCATTTGATCCATCTATATTTCAAACACGTACAATTAGAGAGATTTATATTTACATCTGGCACTGTGACAGAGTTGTAACTAGCCTCTTTTGGATCCCATTGCCTAGACCCTATCACATCTGACACTGCACTGGTAATGTAGAGGACTGAAGAGTGCTATTAGTGAACCATACTCCAGAGACAGACAGTTATAAATGGCACTTAGTATCAGAGTTAAGAAAATACTTGTGTTATGTACTTAACAGATTTCCCGGGATTTTGTGGAAAGGAAAGCTATACATCTGTTGCAGAAAGAAGGCATTAAATAATGTTTTCCATTAGGAAAGGTCTATTTTGTGTATGTAGTTCCCACATTGCATGTCAGAACAGAGTTTGAAGGGGAGTTGAGATCTTTTTGCATTCTCACAATGCAAAATATATAAGGTAATAATTTTGGTTTCAAATATGCCCACATGGTTATCTGCATTTACTGGAGATCTAAACTCATAAAATCACACTTTTAATATTACACGTAATAGCTGCAGTTGAGAATATCGGGGATCAGACCTCCTCAAATTTTGTGGTGCAGCTGTGTGTTTCCTGAACCACATTTAGGCAGGGGAGACCAGGCTGCGGTCAGGCTGTGGTCTCAGTCCGGCTGCTTCGGCAGGCTCTGAGAGCATCCCTTGCAGCAATAACAACTGATACCTCATTCTTTTCCCTCTAATGCGGGAAGATAGAATAGATAGATAGAACTGTACAGAGAGTTTGAGTTCTTGTCTACGGTTCCCTATAGGGAACAGCTATGTGGTGCTCACAAGAGTGCAGTCACCCTCACATAGCTTACAGAAGACAGAGTTATCCATGTCACCTGAACAACATGGAACAATTGTTCCATGAACACTTCAGGAAACGTGAAATCTCTGAAATCCAAGTGGAAGCAGCTGATTATTAGCATGAAATTAATTTAATGATTTGGGGAGAGGTATATGATTTTTTTCTTTCTTCTTAAGAGGACAGCCAGTTAAAAAAAAAAAAAAAGCAAACAAACAAAATCCCTATTTTTTAGGAAAGGTAACTATGAGTAAATGACAGAGAAGAGTCAGACTTCTTTTATTTTTTTTGGTGATAGAACAAAGAGACTCTAAGAAAAAAGTCAGACTACTTGAATAAATTGTAGTCAGGCTGCAGTGACTTTTCTGTTTTCCTAAATTTCTTTTGAAAGACTGCAGGAAAATGCATGGGAGTGTCTCTAACAGTAAAGAATGGGATTGAAGAGAAGCCTAGGAGGGCTGAAGAAGGAAATATCAAAGATTCTCTGATACAAGAAAATAGGAACAAGGTGTTATTATATACTTGAAATAGCTGTGTGACAGTGATCAGTTAAAATTCTGACGCTGATTGAAGCTAATATTTATTAGCTTCCTTGCTTTTGGGTTTTTACTGAACAGCAACTGATACTGCAGTAAATGATCTAAGAAAAAAATGAGCTCTTCAGCCTATACTAACGATTCATCCAAATGAAGTGTCAAAAAACTGTACAAATGCAGATGATGAGTGCAGAAAACACTGCTTTGTTCTGGGGACGAAAGCAGTATTGCAGGCAATAAGGGTTTGCTCTATTTCTAACAAATGCTTCCTTGTGACGCACTTGATCTTGATGGTTTTCGGCTGCTGTAGGCAGAGGAAGCTAGCTGTAAAACTGCATTAAAAAATTCTGAAGATGTTGCACTCCACATAAGTTTTAATACGAAATAAATGAAATTTTAAAGGATAAGATGAATGGGCTGTCAGTCTGAAAGCACAGGGAAAGCTAAATTTAAAAGTTGGACATAGTTGCGCAAGACAGCGTTATGCCAAAAACTGTAATATTAGCACTGAAAGGAGAGCCACAGGCAGCAGAGGGTAAGGTGGTAAACTTCAGCCTTATGATAGTGAACTTATCCCCGCTAAGGGAGTTTGTGAACTAAACTCATAGGGAAACAACCTACTGGAAAGGATTCAATTTGTAATTGGACCAAAGGAATAAGTATCCATTATAGGATTAAAAAGAGGTCATGCTATGGTCTTGCTGAGTTGGTTCTCTCACCATTCTCTTCTGGGTCCCTTTCAGGAGGACATCCTCAGAGGCTGCGGAAAGTTGAAGGACAGGGGTGGACAACAATGCTTTTCACTCGTATAGGATAGTTGTTTACCTGTGGCTGAGGCTAAATGAAGAGGCAGATAGGATCTGTGTGTGTGCATGTGTGTGAAGAGGGGGAATAGCAACTTCCCAAACATCTGCTGCTCTTCACAGAGAATCATAGGATGGTTCAAGTTGGAAGAGACCTTGAAGATTATCTAGTTCCAACCCCCATGCCATGGATGGGGACACCTTCCAACTAGACCAGGGTGCTCAGAGCCCCATCCAACCTGACAAGTGAGAACAGATTCAAGACGGTTTATCTCTCAATGTAAACTACCTCCTTAGAGTGTGTAGGGAATGAGAACCTAAAAGCATGCATATAAAGAGGGGTAACGTGCACTTTCATAATTGTCACACTGTAGGGTTTTTGTGTCTTTGTTGTCATATAATCTAACACAAGTAAGTATGTAAACAACAGATAACTGTTTATGATTACCTTTCCTAGTTTACCAGCAAGTGAATAGTGAAAGCCTTCCCATCCCAGTAAATCCACGCTGGATTTTAAATTGCTTGTGGCACCAAGAATGTGATAGGACTTCTCTTTATTCATGCTGATACAATACTTCTGGTCCTTGAAACCTCATTCCTGACTGGAAGGGACAAATCGCTCTATTCAGTGCTACAAACATCCTGAGTCCTCCTGCCTGGAGCCCTAGAGCAGCACTTGATTTGAGAAGGACAGAAGTTGAAACTGCGCTTTTCTATGCACAAACTAAAAAACAAACTTATGTTTCTTTTACTTCAAACTTGTCATGACCTGTCTTTGTTTCAAGACCGAAAGCCTTTAAGCAAAGTATAGCCACTTACTGCTGTGGAGAGAGAAATTGCGTGTAGCTATTATCTCTTACTGAAGTTGCTGTTACGGTTTATGCCTGCCATTAGCTGTACAGTAACAATAAAAGGTTTTTTGAAAATATATATGTTATCTACTTTAAATATTGCTACTTGGTTTACTAGAGAGTTTATTGTTTTCTTCTAATAATGAACATTTATAAGTGAGGAAAAAGCCTCACGACTATTTAGTTTCTTGAGGCCCTGACAGAAAAGGCATAGGGTTGTCATTGCTGCTACAATTGTAGAATAGCCAGAAAACCATAATAGTGTATCACAAGATAATGTTTTTAGGGAGATATTAGGCAGAGGTCTGGTATATTTCTAAACTGCATGTCAGGCCTTGAAAGTTTTCAATTGAATTGTCTCCAGGTTTACTAAAGTGAAAATCTCCGTGGTACAGGGTTATCACAAATTTACCAAAGTTCTGTAACTCAGAGGAGAAATACTCACACTGAGCACCTCCAAGAGCTTTTAATCACTGGATGCTTAACTAATTTGCAGCAGATATCTTAGCTAACAATTATAACCTCCCTTTAATTCCCAGAGTGTTTGTGGGCAGACTGTAACGCTCTCAAACTGTTCAGTCACTCAAAGCTCTTTAGGGAATACTTTCCGACTGTTACATTTCACACCTTAAAAATAATTCACACATCAACTTCTGCATTTATTTTGATGTAAAATAATCTAGAAAGTATTTAGCATTTACTGTGTTATTTAAAAATGTAATGCACCTTATTGGAAAATCCATTTATTATACATTGCCCTGTTCAGTAAAAGAATATATTGTTAATTGAGTGGTAAAAGTTCAATTTTTAATGTAATTATTTTAATTAATACTATAGGTGTTTGAAATTATATGCTATGATGTCATTGCTACTGGCCCTGTTAGTAATGGGAAGTCAGAAATATCTTCTTTGACTATCTATACACTGTATCTTTAAAAATTTAAACAAATTGAAAGAATAAAATAAAGAAATTACTCTTTATATGAAGAAAATATTTCTGCCCTCAGGGTATTAAATATTAGTTCTGGAATTCCCACACCAGGAATGTCCTTCTTTTACCAAAAGCCTCAAAAAAGAAAGAGCAAGAAAAAGCTGACTGTTCACTTCTAATGGAACTGCTTGAAGGGAAAGCAGCGTATGCTGGCGGTTCTGAAATGAAGGAATCACATGCTCAAAAGTGGGTGCTAGCTCATTTAGGATGTACCACCTAGATATTACCAGGGGACATGTGGGCAGGGGTCACAAGGGGTCTGTTACACCATTCAAGATTTGATCTTGACCGAAGGCTACTTTTTAAATGCGTATAAGAGTTCAACAAGGAGTGGCACATCAAAGAAATCACAAGCAACGACCTATGCCTTCTTGGAGATGCAAAGCCAAAGCAGTTATATCTGTACCTACATTATATACATAGATATGTAACTATATATAAAATACTGTTGTATATCTTACCTTATTTTTAGATACGCGTGTTGTGTACATATGTGTATATTTTTATATATATACACATGCATAAACCCCACACAAACACGTATGTATATATATGTAAAACCAGATTACGTAATAGTAAAATTCTCGGAACAAATTTATTCCAAGGTATGTAATAAGATAAGACAATTTTGATGTATGCCTTTGGATGTTTTAAAAAATACAAGTGGTACTGGCTTCCCTTCCTCTCAAATAAAGAAACTTCTGTGTTGATCCAGATGTTCACTTCTACTTTCTGAACAAAGAAACCAAAAAACAAAGCAACTACAGCCACATCCAAATAAACAAAGATCTTTCCCAAGTAATTAAATTATTTATTATACAAAATGCCCTGATTTAAACATAAGGGTGGCACTTAAAGTGAAATTATCACTGAACTTTTTTTTGGTCAAGTAGTTTCTCAGGGCTACTCTATAACTAGAGTTATTTTAAAGTCTTTTTGTCTGTGGTCTTCTGCCAGAATGCTGCATGTAAACATCGTAACTGTTAGAAAAGCATATGAAAACTGGAAATTTACAATTTAAATTTTCAAACGTTTTAACATCTTCTTTCTTTTTAAAAAAAAAAAAACATTTCTATAGACAGCTTGGATACTCATTATTTTATTTTCCTATAAATATTTTTCATATAGCACTATTAAAGAATCAACTTTTAAAGTACATTAGTATGTTAAACCTGTTGCCAATGTTTAAAGTAGTCTGGCCATCGTAAATATATAAATAGGAATATTTAATGTGAAATGCAAGTAGTAAGTTTATATATTGATGCTTTGCGAGGTTTACAGTTAATAAGGAGATATATTTTTTAAAACTTTCCATAATTTCTTTTGATGGGACATCTGTGTACTGCACACACTGCAACCTAGGTGAATGTATCCTTGCACTGTCATGTGTAATAGAGCTATTTGACACAACATAAACATAGTAATATTGAGGATTCAAGAAACCATATAAAAATTATGTGGAATTGAAAAAAACATTTTATAAATAACTCCTTGTCTGTTTTCAGTTTTGCTTTCTGTATTTCAGATTTATGTTTTTTTAATAGCTTTCATTATTTCTTGAAATTCTAAGCCAGCTTTGTGCACAGTTCTCAGCATGATGGACTGTGCTGTTTCAGGCTGCAAGAAGTAAACGTACATTTAAATGATAATTATCTCCTTTTTCTGCTTTTCAGACTCTCTGTATAGGGCGAGTTGATCACTAGAGTAAATATACAGGACTAAGTGTCAGAGAAGTTGTGGATGCCCCATCCCTGGAAGTGTTCAAGGCCAGGTTGGATGGGACTTTGAGCAACCTGGTCTAGTGGAAGGTGTCTCTGCCCATGGCAGAGGTGGTTGGAACTAGATGATCTTCAAGGTCCCTTCCAATCCAAAGCGTTCTGTGACAAGAGCTGGTAGCCTACAGTGAGTCCTCCCACTTCATGCTTCCTTACCAGTCCTTTGTACTAGCAAATTGTTGTCTACTTGCTCTTCTAAATTACTCACAAAACTTTGAAATCACTTATGTCTGACTTTGTAGCTAAGATGGCAATCCTTTTAGTCCTCATTTTTACTGGGGAAGAGAAAAACTTCTAGATTTTACTGAAGTAGTGAGAGGGTGAATGAGTGGGGAGGAAGTGTTCAGAGAATTATTAAAATGTTTTCAGCAGTAAAATAGATTGGAAAGCACTAGCAATTGCTCTTTAGAAATATTGTATGTAATTAAAATTGAGAATGTATGAAACATAACGAAAAATGGCAAAAAATATTCAAAAATAGAAAACCATTTTTTTACAGAAACTAACTAATATTGTCTGGTATTGAGACACAGGCTAGATTACCTAATCTTTGATTGAAAAAATATAGCTAAAAGTCTCTTCAGTAACGCATTTCTTCAGCAGAAGAAATGATAAGTGGACCTTGCACGGGTTGTAGGTCCTGGTCCCCTACACTATTAAGAAACAGCTATTTTGGTACTTGGAATGCTTTGCATAATGATCATATTGGCATAGACTGATTCATAATCATATCCTTCAGTCAAGCACTTGCTTAAAAGCTCTGCTTGGGTTTGTGAAGTTTTTGGTGGTGCAAATTTGCACTGGCACTAGCGCCACTGATTACTTGGGCATTTCAGTTAGTTTCAAAGCTACCAGGTCATAAATCACAGAATTATAGAATGGTTAGAGTCAGAAAGGACCTTAAAGATCATCTAGATATGTGAATGTATTTCACCCTGTTTCTGCTTTTGCTCTTGGTGACTATTTTGTTCCACTTTTCACCTGATACGAAACAGAAACCATTGCAACTAAAGGATTTTTGCATATTTATGCAATCTGCAAGGATAAAGAAGTCACAGCAGAATCCTGTGCAAACATGCACGAATGCTGGCTTTCTAAAATCACCAAGACATTAAGAATTCTCACCAATATTTCTGTTGTCATTCAACCACTGTAAGACATTCTGAAGGAATTGCTTCATTTACACTATTTGTTCTTGTTTTCAAACATCCCGCACATCATATGTCTTTCCCTGCGACCTGTGTAGGCGTAGGGGAATGCAGGGCTAAAGTCTGAGATCTTTCTTCCCTTGGGAAGGAGACAACTGCATGTGTTTACACCACAGTAATATGGGCTCTGAGTTTTGAGCGTACTGAAATGCTAATGCCCCTACATATAGTTTAATATTACAGAGAGGTCAGCGTTATGTGTAAAGGGGAGAATGACATTTCTCCAAGGACAGATAATATTATTTATAACAGATTTCTTGCACTTTTCAGTGATAGTATCAATTGTTTACAGCTGACTGAAACAAGAAGTTGAGTTGGTCTGATAAGGAATTGAGGCTTGGGTTCAAGCCCAGATCCTTTTACCAAGGCTGCAGTAGAGTATGTTGTAAGACTGTGCAGCCAGGGAGTTGCTGAAAAAGTAGAATAAGTATTTTTAGGTAAAAACCTGGTTCCATGGCAAAATTTTCATTAACATTAATCATTTCAAGATTCCCCCCCTATTGTGAGGTTGATATATCATTTCTACAGGGCATTTTTAAAATAAAAGCCTTTGCTAATGCCAGAAATATGACATTATCTGGACTTAGTGACAGGCTTAATTTTATTTTCATTTATGAAGATTATGGCCTCTAATGGTGAAATCAAATTCTGGTATAATGATTATGTTGATCTTTTTAGGCAATTTTCTGCTATGAACATTGTGGAGAGAACAGTAGCTGAAATACAAATTATGCCTGACAAATTCGGTGGCCTTCTACGACAGCGTTACAGCATTGGTGGATAAGGGGAGAGCAACAGTTATTATCTAGCTGGACTTGTGCAAAGCATGTTCCACACAACACCCTGGTCTCTAAATTGGAGAGACATGGATTTGACCAATGGACCATTCGGAGGATAAGGAACTGGCTGGATGGTTGCACTCAAAGAGTTGCTGTCCATGGCTTCATGTCCAAGTGGCAGGTACTGACAAGTGGTGTTCCTCATTGGTTAACTGGGACTGGTGCTGTTTAACAACTTTGTTGGTGACATCAACAGTGGGATGGAGTGCACCCTCAGCAAGTTTGCCAACAACACCAAGCTGTGTGGAGCAGTCAACATGCTGGAGGGGAGGGATGCCGCCAGAAGGGACCTGGACAGGCTTGAGAAGTGGGCCAGTGCAAACCTCATGAAGTTCAACAAGGCCAAGTGCAAGGCCCTGCACGTGGGTCAGGGCAATCTCAAACACAAATACATCTGGGCAGAGAATGGCTGGAGAGCAGCCCTGAGGAGAGGGACTTGGGGGTGTTGGTTGATGAGAAGCACAATATGGGCTGGCAATGTGCGCTCGCAGCCCAGGCGGCCAACTGTATCCTGGGCTGCATCAAAAGAAGTGTGGCCAACACGTCGAGGGAGGTGATTCTGCCCCTCTACTCTGCTCTGGTGAGACCCCACCTGGAATATTGCATCCAGCTCTGGAGCCTTCAACATAAGAAGGACATGGGCCTGTTGGAGTGAGTCCAAAGGAGGGCCAAGTAGCTGATCAGAGGGGTCTGGAGCACCTCTCCTGTGAAGACAGGCTGAGTGAGTTGGGGTTGTTCAGCCTGGAGAAGAGAAGACTCTGGGGAAACCTTGTAGCAGCCTTCCAGTATCTGAAGGGCGCCTACAAGGAGACTGGATAGGGACTTTTTGCCAAGGTATGTAGTAATAGGATGAGGCGTAATGGCTTCAAACTGCACGAGGGTAGATTTAGAATAGATTTTAGGAAACAAAAAAATGACTATGTGTGTGGTGAGGCACTGGAAGAAATTTTCCAGAGAAGTTGTGGAGGCCTTATCCCTGGAAGTGTCCAAGACCAGGCTGGATGGGACTTTGAGCAACCTGGTCTAGTGGAAGATGTCTCTGCCCATGGCAGGGGGGTTGGAACTAGGTGATCTTTAAGGTTCCTTCCAACCTAAACCCTTCTATGGTTCTCCTAATATGCTTGATAATAAAACATGCAGTAGCATGGAAATAACTGATTTTAAAGTGGGAAGCCTTCCCATTACAGAATTTCAGAATTAAAGCTCAATCAATGGCATTTCTTTCTTTTCAATTACACATAGATTGGCAGAAATGTCAATGAGCTGGAAGCCAATGTGTAGGTTCCATTAGCAACCTGAATCTATCTCAACCCCCTTTTTAACTTTCTTTGCGCGATGAGAGAAAATTAGAGAAAAGATGCAGAAGAAGGGGATTCTTTTCTTATGTACTCTGCAGGACATAAAAAGGACATATTTTTACTAGTGATCTACCAGTGATACCAGCTGATATGCAGAAATTGGCGTCATGGAACCCAGGGTATACTTACTGCATTTATTTCAGGAAGGGTTAATCAGAATAGCATCTCTGCCTCTTTGCCCGGTGCTCCACCATCTCTCTTTCGCTGTCATAGCTGAACCCCAAAAGCAGCTGCATTTACAAACAGAGGAAGAGGTTACCCTGACTACAATGGATTACACGGAACATCTCAAAACACTATCGCTAAAACTTTAACTTTAATGGATTACTTTTGTTTTAAAATGTGGGGGGTGGTTTCCACTCCAGTGATGTAATTTTCCACTTTTTTTTTGCCGATAGTGTATCCGGGCGCGTGTTCACTCCTTGCAAAGACGGGAATAGATTTTTCCGTTTTTTTGTCTGTGTTTCTCTCCCCGGTGGCGGCGGGAGCGCTGCGGCGGGCGGCCGGCAGAGGGAGGTCACGCGCCGCGCTCGCCCCGCCGCTCGCCCGCCGCCAGTGAGGGTTCCTCAGGTACCAGTGACATGCCAAGTGAACGGGCGGGTCTATCAATAACAAGAGTTAAAGAAAAAACTGTCTGCTGAAGTATATCAGCAGGTAACCAGTAGTAGAAGCCACCTACCCGGTGGGAAAGAACTGTTTTGTCGCTGTCCTAATATCTCTAAAAAAAAAAACAACAAAAAAACAACAACCTTTTTGGACCAAAATATAACCGGAAAAATCGTTTTCCTGTATTTAAAACATATCTATTTAAATACATAGCAAAAATATAATTACAATCTTAATGACAGTAATGTTGAGATCAAGCTTACTTCTGACAATCTGATCTTTGCTATACTTGCGGTGAGGGACTTCTTTTGTTTTGAAACATGTTGAAAAGGCCTGTATTGATAACTGCAGGAGAACTGAAACTCTCGCAACTAATTTTTTTTGAGGTAGACTCTCATACAAACGTGAATATTCTAGAGGGGATTTAATTTTGAGTTATTTCTTCAAGAGCATTTCGTGAAGACCAGTGACGAGTGGCGTTCCTCAGGGGTCAGTACTGGGACTGGTGCTGTTCAATATAGAATCATATAGTCCTTAAGGTTGGAAGGGACCTGGGATGGAGTGCACCCTCAGCAAGTTTGCCAACAACACCAAGCTGTGTGGAGCAGTCAACGTGCTGGAGGGGAGGGATGCCGCCAGAAGGGACCTGGACAGGCTTGAGAAGTGGGCCAGTGCAAACCTCATGAAGTTCAACAAGGCCAAGTGCAAGGCCCTGCACGTGGGTCAGGGCAATCTCAAACACAAATACATCTGGGCAGAGAATGGCTGGAGAGCAGCCCTGAGGAGAGGGACTTGGGGGTGTTGGTTGATGAGAAGCACAATATGGGCTGGCAATGTGCGCTCGCAGCCCAGGCGGCCAACTGTATCCTGGGCTGCATCAAAAGAAGTGTGGCCAACACGTCGAGGGAGGTGATTCTGCCCCTCTACTCTGCTCTGGTGAGACCCCACCTGGAATATTGCATCCAGCTCTGGAGCCTTCAACATAAGAAGGACATGGGCCTGTTGGAGTGAGTCCAGAGGAGGGCCAAGCAGCTGATCAGAGGGGTCTGGAGCACCTCTCCTGTGAAGACAGGCTGAGTGAGTTGGGGTTGTTCAGCCTGGAGAAGAGAAGACTCTGGGGAGACCTTATATCCCTTCCAGTACCAAAAGGGGCTTACAGGACAGATGGGGAGAGACTCTTTATTAGGGAGTGTCATCAAAAGGATGAGGGTCAATGGTTTTAAACTGCAAGAGGATAGATTTAGATCAGCTATAAGGAAGAAATCCTTGACTGTGAAAGTGGTGAGGCACTGGAAGAAATTGTCCAGAGAAGTTGTGGATGCCCCATCCCTGGAAGTGTCCAAGACCAGGCTGGATGGGACTTTGAGCAACCTGGTCTAGTAGAAGGTGTCCCTGCCCATGGCAGGGGGTTTGGAACTAGGTCCCTTCTAACCAAAACCATTCTACAATTCTATGATAAATGTGCCTCCACTGTATCAGTTAAATCTTACATGAACATGAAAGATATTATACGAGTAACTTGTTCAATTTTGTATCTGCTTAAATATAATTTACCTACGTTTATCTTTTTTGCAACATAACTAATGTCCTTTTAACTAGCAGCAGGATCTGTATAGTAGGTAAAAACCATCATAGGTAATCCTTGTCCTTTTGTTACTACCACAGCAAAGTCATTCTTGTTAAATCAGACCAATGCCTAAATGTAGACCAGTAGCACGAAAGTGAAGTGCTAAACAGTGGACTGCAGTGTTCCATTACCGGATTTCTCTTTTTGTATAGACTTGGACCATGATTTTCCCATCATAATCAATTTAGCTCAAATCTTCTGCATTTATTGCTTGGACAACCATTAAGGTAGACTTATGTATTACAGAGAGTGCATATGCTTTGTTCCTAAGCCCAGAAACCCACAAGCATCATATTCTGACTTCAGTTCCCGTCTTCACTTTTTCAAAAAGAATGGTGAGGGTGATTTAACATTAATTAGAATTGCTTCACTATGAGATTCATCTGCACATAAGTAAGCTGATAGTACACAGGCAGCATATTTACAATGACCTTCTTCTCCATTTAAAAATCTCTCACTGGTGGGAGATTTAGATGTGCATCTCACGCCACCTGGTCAGTAGCTTCCTGACCTCCCATTTTACCTCTCTAACCCTTTTTTTTAGCTCATCTGACGGAGTAATTTTAAAGGATACAACTCATTTGAGCTGCACATTCTATATATGAAAACATATTAGTTGATTATAACCAAACCTTTTTTCAAAACTATAACCTGGTTATATTATTTTTCTCCTATTTGTTTCTTTCTCTGTTCCTGTGGGGTGCTCATCACGTCATCAGAGTCTTGTCTAGATTGGGGAATCATAATACTTATCTCCTGTCTTTGGCAAGTATAAGCAGCCTTCCTACAGGGCTTTTGACAAAAAGGTAGATTTACAAGCATAACCAAAAAAGTGCCTGCATGCATTTACCTTGCTTAAATTCTCTGTGAAGAAATGTGCCTTCCATCCGGAATGATAAACTTGTGAGGATACTTTACATCCAAAGTCTTTGACTGAACTGAAAAAAAACAAACAACCAACATCTTTCCTAAAAAGATGGCCTTTATTCTTTTGAGCTCCTTTGCACTAGAAGACCTTTACCAGCCATGAGACTTAGAAGATCAGTTAGATATCTTGAACAAAGTTCATGTAACGCACTAGTAAAATGGACCAAGACCTTGAACTTGGCATGAAATTTTATCGGTGTGCAAAGGAAGATCAGATTTCTTGCAACAGTCTATGTTGCCAAGGCATTCTATAGCATTTAGTATAGACTGAGCTTCAAACTTCCTGCTCAAGTACCTTGCATCACTCTGGTTTGGCTGAAAAGTGACTGAGAGCAGATCACTAGCTGTCTGGATGCCATATGGTTGTCTTTCTCTAAATTATGTGGATTACAATCTGAACTGAGTCTTTTACATGTCAAAGGAGAATTCACTGTGCAGCTGAACTCTGCCCATCAGTACTGATCTGTCTTCTTACTGGGTTCAACTATTCTTTGTTTTGTCTAATCTCTGATGCAACAGTGATGCAGCCTGACGTCTTTTCATGATATTGCCAGCTGAATGGATCAATCATGTAGTAACTGAAAACAGATTGTAAAAAAGCATTAGAGGAGAAATTTTTTCTTCTTAAGAGTCTATAAGTGGATAGACCCAGCAGTGGAGATGTTTTTTCCTATCTCTTCTGATGGGGTGCATTCTCCTCAAAAACAACTCACATTAGGTTAGCTGCTTGTTCAGCAGTTAGGAACTTCTGCTATGTCTCAAGTGAGAGATCAGTAATGCATGGTCATGTCTAGACATCATGTCTAGCACAAGGCATCAGTGTCTAGTGCTAAAGAGAAGTCCAGGAGGATAAGAAGGGATGATTACGTTATTTCCAATGACTGATGATACTGATAGCAACTGTTCTCCTTGGTATAATCTTACCAACCAACCTCAAGTCTTACCAACCAGCCTCCATCTTGATACTGACAGGTCACCTCTCTTTGCTGAGTGAATTGGTTTCCTTTTGCCTAGATTCTCTAAGGGTCTACTGAGGGATAACAGTTATGATACTGGGTGTTGAGGAATAATGTAGCCAGGTTTGATCTTGACCATGTCAATTAAATAGTGGTGTATGTGGAGGAGTGTAGGGAGAGGAGATGCCCTATCTGAATGATTCACTGCCTATATTGGTAATACCATGATAGCTGCTGTTTGTCGCTTTCTCGTGGACCAGCAAGAATCAGGGTAATCTAAAAGGGAATTGGTTAAGGCATTGTTAGGATGTTGAAAACTTGAGTGAATGTGCTGACATTGGGGAGTACTGGTGGACAGATGACAATGTTCAGTCCATTGTTTCCATTAAGGCTCTGTGTTAGCAGTATGGACCACCTAGCTTTCTGGAAAAGTGTGCCACACTTCAAAAAGAACAATGAAACCACCTTTCCCTGCTCTTTTAGTGCTGCTACTCATCTTTGTTCCTATTCCGTTCTCTTCCAATACACAACATTTCCAAATTCCCCAAACAAATCCAGTAGTAGACTGAGCATACAAAAAGTCTTTAGAGAAGGGACTTCTCAAATTAAAGATTTGGTTTCCATCAGTGCCTCCCCAGCTCAGCACCCTTTCTCCATGGCACAACCCAGGTGAGAACATATTACTGTGCTCCTTCAGGTTTTAGATTTCGCCTGTGTTCTGAGGTCCTGCACTTTCAACAGTGATATACTTTGTAGGACCTAATTCTGGTGGAGTGAAGCGTAAGTGATGTCCTAAAAGGATACATTGGGAAAGGCTGAGGAAAAGAAGTTTAAACATTGAAAGCGTGGTGAAAGCAGAGAGAACGGGGTAATCTTAAGCAACAATTTAACTGAAAATAGTAACTATGCTGATGTCCTATTTCCTTCACAGTTTATTAGTACAGTGATTTCCTTGCTTTAGAGAATTTAATATAGCTTCTGTTCTGTCTTATATTTGCTCATGTTCTCATTCAAGTCTTCGGGAGTTTTCCTCTGCCTTTTAAAAAAAAAGCTGACCTGTCTTAGGTAGTGTCAAAACAGCATGGCACAAAGCAGTCTTCAAAACATAAATTGTCGATAGTGCCTGCTACAGAGATTTTGGTTCACCCTCTTGTTTTTTATCTAATAATGGTGAAATTGTGGAACAGTGGTATGATTTTTTTCCTCCTATGTACAGCACAAAGTGGAACAAGTGGCACTTGTTACCTCCTAATACTCATATCTCGTACATTAACAGGCCCCAATAAAACATAAATAGTATAAACAATTTATATCAAAAAGCCAGAACAACAATATGATGGCAACATACTAATGACATTACAAGTTCCCCAGGATTTCTCAGTCCCTTTAGACCTTTCTACCTGCTTCTTCTGTCCTGGACGAAGCCTGCCACCCTCCCTGCTTCCAACAACAGAGAGTGCCTTCAGATGCACAGCCTTGTTTTGCCCTACCAACTTCTTTCACGTGTATTTTAGGAACTGTGAGTTCATGCTTGCTTATTGCCTATGGCAACATTTAGAGTGGTGGTTCCTTATTTATCAAAACATTTACTTTAAAATACCAAATGAGCAATAGAGAACTTGCAGAAGCAGACTGAGTAAGGGTGGAGAAAGCAGAGCCACCGCTGTTTTTTTACAGTTCCCAATTCTGACATGAACACATAGTTGAGAGGACTTGTGTCACTGACAACCCCTCAATATTTCCAGCCACATGGTGTGGCCCCACCCACTTATATAGTGACATGTGGGGTGGGTAATGAAGGGAACCTGAGTTCATGGCACTTTGAACATGGATGTGTATGCAGCTAGGGGACATGAAAAACAGGATTTCTTTTATACACTTCAGAATCTAATGGACAAGCTGATATCGTGCAACAAAACCCCCCAGAGCTTGGCTTGCTTGGATCTGGGTTATATCTTCAAACCTCTACTTAGAATTTTGATAGTTAAAGTTGTGCTCGTTTTGCCACTTCTTAAAAGAATGTTTTTCTATATAAAAAAATATTATTGGCCAGATGGTACTTTTTATAAATTACAATAGTAGTGTTTTATAAATGACTGCATATCACTGATTGAGTAAATGACATTATATAAACACATGAATTTTATACCTTTTATACAGGAGTTGTAAAGTACTTTACTAACAGTAATAGTTATAAACCTAGCTAGTCTCCTACTTTCTCTGGTTTTCTCTATGTCCTGCTCTCCTGTTCCAACACTTACAGCTCAAATGAACTCAGTGCCACAAGTTTGGCTCTTGTTCTGAGACCTACCTGGACAAGCACAGCTGATAACTGTTCAGGGCGCATTTGCCGAGTACAGTCCCCAAGCAGGAGAGGAATTCTGGTCCTTTTAGAAGGAAGAATGTGCATTTTCATAAGTCATATCCCTCCCAGTTTTCATCATTATACCAAGACTATCCCCACCTGATCCAAAGGACGGGGTTTAACTATTGCATAAGAAATATGCCAAGAAAGTTGCAGTCAGAAAATACTTTATCTCCAAATTTTTAATTAGAAGATTACATCAATGATGTTAAAAACAGAGTAGTGTTTTTGACTTTGTTTTTCCTAAGAATTATACAACATCTCAATGGCAGAGTAGGGGATAAAACCCTAAATTACAAGAGTGATCCCTTCCCAGGTCATAAGCCAAACACTTTCCCAAAGAGCCAAGGTTAATATTTATCTATGCCCCATGGCAGTAATTTCGAAGGTGTTGATCTTGGGGATTAATTGCTGTTTTAAACAGGCAGTTAACAGTTTAAACAACATTTTTATTGGCATACAGTAGTTAAATGTCTACTAGTGTGCTGATGGGTTTATGATGATTAAAGTGAATTAAGAGTCCATCTTTGAATTACTTGCTATTAAAGGCACTGGGTCGTTTGAGTACCCTGGCTTAATGTATGTGGGTACAGTTACTGGGGTACACAGAGAGGAGAATGTTCATTTTTAAATATTGTACTTCAGATCATTTTCTGTTCTATTTACATATGGAAATGAAGCTCTCAGGCTACTGATGTTTCAGTGACCCAGTGCCTGAACACACATGCTCCCGAGGACATAGTCCAGGCTTTGGTGCTAATATTTCAGCACTGATGTTCTGTGGGATACAGCACCATGCTTGGAAGAAGTATCCCCAGGATGTCACAGGTCCTATGCTGCACTGTGTTCTCAGAAGTGGCTGAAGAATCAGTTGAAAAACTCATTACACTTATAAACATGTTGTTTGGATTCAATATAGTCGATACAGTATTTATATGACCACTGGCATTAAAGGCAGCCTAAGATATTTGTAATCCCATTAATTATCTCTGATTTTACTTTTTGGTGATTAGGCATTTTGAGATCATCAGTGTGATCAGAAGCCTGAGACGTATATTCTGGCTGCCTGCTGTCGGTGCCTATCTCAAACAGTGTGGCTAGGCCTGCTCTCCGCAGGGAACCACAATCTGGCAGTATCCACAACTGCATTGAAGTGAGTTTTACACACCTCTTTGGGCATCTGTGACAGAGCAGGTTGTACAAATGTGCTAGAGGGAATTTCTGAAGGGAAGGTAGTATGTCTATTGCATGTCTATTGCAGTGAGACATGGAGAAAGACATTAAGGTGCTGGAGCATGTCCAAAGAAGAGCAAAAAAGCTGGTGAAGGGTCTAGAGGACAAGCCTTATGAGGAGCAGCTGAGGGAACTCAGGTTGTTTAGTCTGGAGAAAAGAAGGCTCAGGGAAGACCTTATCACTCTCTACAACTACTCGAAAGGAGGTTGTAATGAGGTGGGCATTTGTCTTTTTTCCCAAGTAACAAGGGATAGAATGAGAGGAAATGGCCTTAAGTTGTGCCAGGGGAGGTTTAGATATCAGGAAAAATTTCTTTACCAAAGGGTTGTCAAGCACTGGAACAGGCAGCCCCGGGAGGTGGTTGAGCCACCATTCCTGCAGGTATTTAAAAAAGGTGTAGATGTGGTGCTTAGGGACGTGGTTTAGTGGTAGACTTGGTAGTGTTAGGTTAATGGTTGGACTCGATGATACTAAGAGTCTTTTCCAACCTAAATGAGTCTATGCTTCTATGCTTCTATGTCTAAGCTACAGGGCTAGTTATAGCTACGCAGCACAGTGCCTGAGCCTCAGTACCAGGCATACCCTAGTCCCCAGGACATGCATTCCTATCTCTATTTTCCAACTCTGTTGGCAAATACTGTCTCTGACTACTATTAGTGACTTGGTTCTAGCAGGCCAATTAGTCAGAGCCAACGTGTGATAAATGTTTCTCCCATATAAAATTAAGACAGCTTGCTGTCTAAATATAGGATGAGTGCATCCTATACTTCATTTGAGAAGTGTGACATGTGGATGTAGCGAGGCTATTTAGCGTGGCACAGCTGGCGTGCCTTGCTGCTGCAATTCAACAGGACGCTGCTTGTAAACCATAGCTAGCCTCTTGCCTCACTGCTATTTATTTGTGTTGTCTGACTTTTTGTTTCCTAATTAAAAATGACACGTACAGTTGGGAAGAAGGCGATTGGCCTCTTAAAATAATTTTAACCAGTTGAATGGAGTTTCTAATTAGTTAACCATGAATTTTGATATCATGGGGATGCTGCTAGAATGGAGCACAGAAACTCAAGCCTCTGCCTCATACCCGTATATGGAATGTGAAAACAGAAGCTGTTTGCAAAAATAAATAATAAGTGTGGGGAGAAAAGTACACTACAAAAATATTAGACATGTTTTTTTTATAAACCACCTTCTTAAATAAGAAATAGTTGCAATTCTTAATTCCAGACTGTCTCTCTGTGCCTCTCCATTTCAATGGCTACACTACTGTTTACTTGCCTCTGATACTTCACATCCCTGGTGGCTGATTCCTGCCTTTTGCTCTGCTATATCTGTCACCTAGAACCTAATTATTAGCTGCTGGGAATGAATTAATAAATAGACTGAGTGTAAGGTAGCTGCCATGGTCCTAGAGACTGCAAGGTTTTAGGTAAACTGAAGTCCAATACATTAGTCTTTCTATCAAAGTATTCAATTAGCATTTGACTGAATTCCTGAAAATAGATGTAGTTATACAGATATATAATCTATTTAGTACTGATGGAGAAAACACTTGAAATTCTGACTCAGCATATTTAAAATTCAAAAAGCCACAGAGAAAACAAGTAATATTTTAAGGATCTTTCTGGCAAAAGCTGGGCTCCATCAGACCTATCATATGTTCACATAGTCATGGTGAGCTTGTATTTCCTGCGGTTTGAATTGAATTTTAGTTTTATGCTGGTTTTCCCCAGGTTCTAGAAGAATGAGCCATTTTTTTTGGTTTTGTTCCATTTACTGCATTTTATTAAAGTACTTATTTCTATTCAGACATGGATCCTCTAGTTTCCAAGTTAGGTTGCCTGTGCTGTAACTCTTGGTATTTGTCAATGTCAAACATAGCTACATTGTTCATGTTGTCCTCTCTACTTCCTGTCTCACTATTTACCCTCTCCAGAACAACACCAGGAAAGTGATCCTGAACGCTGGAAGACTGGGTGCTTGTGTTGTGTAATACCACTGCTATTGGCTGCTCCTGCTCCTGCTAGAGTCGAACTCTGGCCAAAAAAGTTAAGCTAAGTTGGATGAACGCTGAGAGTACTCATGGAGTTGAGTGTGCTCATTCATGAAAAATATAGCAAGGGTGAGAATTCAAAAAGCCGCAGTATTGAGGTTGCTCACTCTTGGGACTCAGTTAATTTCTGATTTGGAATGAAATACATTTCAGAAACATCATTGCCTTTGCCACATTCTGCTTTTAATCAGACACCTAAAGCAGCTAAGCAGTGTTTTTGAAGGTGAACTCAAACAAGAATAGCAATTCAAGCCCTTAATCCCATGTTTTACCAGTTCAAAGCTACATCAAAAGCTAGGTATTTCACCCACATAATTAACTATTAGCTTGTACGGTTGAAGGAGGGGTTTCATCATTCTTTTGACTGAAAGCAGAAAATGTGTTATGATTTTTCTAGAAAAGCAGTAATGCCAGATTCTTTACAGAAGCTTGCAAAATGGAGAATCAGTGCAGTCTATGTAGCTTTTTCCTCTTTGTCCCTTGGTGTATTGATTACACCTTTTACAGGCCATTTTTCCCAGACCGTTTGATATGCAGGTATTATTCAAAAAGTAGATAGAAGTTGATTAGAGCACTGTAGAAACTCAAGAGAAAAAGCTGATGTTCTCAGCTTCTAGCACAGCATTAGATCCAATAGTTTACTTCCTGTGGATTATTTTAGCTAAGTCTACTCTATGAAAAAATTGTTTGCTAGGAAAATCAGTTGTAATTAGAAAAATTCTCTACCTCTAAGGAAGAATGACAGTGCTACCTCATAAATGCTATATTCTTGCTATGTATGCTTTAACCAGATACTTGAGTTCTTGAAGGACATAAATACTGAGAATTGACCTGGATTTGTGTCCTGTTCTACGTGGAGAAAATTAAGGAGAATGTTTTACATTCTAATTTTTAACTGGGTCAAAGAGCAGCTAAGATTGACTTTTGCAGTTGGTTGATTAGAGTGTCATTCAGGTTGATGGAGAAATACATATATATGCTCCAAAAGATGAGAGTCTGATTACTATCTCTCTCCAAATGAAGCAGTGGAAGGATTTGAACCTGGGACTCACCTCCAAATGCTCTGACCATCTTTGGCAGTGGCATCTCTTCCCTCTCTATTGCATCTGAGTTGAAAAGAGCAAAATGGCAGAGAAGCCTATGAAGAAAAGGCTTTCTGATGGGGACAGAAAGATTGAGCTCCCTGTTGCAGGGTGCTCAGGAATGATCTGTAGGTCTCATATTCCTTCTACAGATAGCATAAGGGATTCTGTCACTGACATGTTGGCTTCTCTGTCTCTAACCATTATGTATCTAATGCTCCTCATGAGCAGGGATTTTAAGCACCCGATTCAGTATTTTGGTTTCCATTAGCTAGGAAGGCTATAGCCCTACAGCACTTAACCCCCAAGACTCCAAAGGACAGATCTTAAGTTGCTAACCCACTGAGTCTAAAGAAATTTATTTTTTTGTTGCTAGATACTCAACTTTTACCAGTATTTAAGATAAGCTTTTTTATTTACAAGTGGACTACAGTTTACGAGGGAGTGCAATTTTTCCTTTCCCAAGCGAATCATACTATCATCGCTTCTGGCTTCGTGACCTCAAGAATAGATGCACATATTACACAGTACCTGGAGCTACATGTTAAATTAATTCAGAAACTAAAGGTAATACACCAATGGGTTGTTGTCTCTCTCCTGTACCTTTCCCTGGTAAGGAATAAGACCTGGGGATAGTCCACGGAATAAGTAAACTGTTTAACCAGACAACATTACTGATAAATCATTTCCAGAAAATTGCACTTTCAATATAATTGGCAACAGAAGGCACATTCACATCACAGGGCTAAAAAGCCTATAACCATATGAAATATCTTTCTTTTAAAACCAGGTAGCTGTTTGGTTTTGGCTAGCTTTTACAGAGGAAGGTCACTGCTGTTTGTCCTCTCATCAGACATTTTAGATTAGGACATCTATTTTTATTATTTTCAAACAGAAATGTCATGCCCACCTTGTTCAGTTACTGTGCATCACTCCTGTTTGAGACGATTGGAAATTGGTCTTCGAAAATGCCTCGAGTACCCTGAAAGTGTGAAAATTAAGGACAAAACTTAACCTAGACAGTTAACAAGAGCATGCTGGAGGCATTCCCTCCTTCCTGTGGTGAATGAGAGCAAATTTAACTGAATTAATCTACGTGCTTTTTCTCTACATGTGTAAGCTTGAAGATTTATTATGAATATAGGAACAACTTCATTTTCCCATGTTCCCGACAGCATGACAATAAGTTTTCAGAAAACACCTAGCGCTCAGCTGCTGACACATGTGGAAACAGTACAATAAAGCTTTTGCCCTGAGAAGCCTCACAGCCTCTGTGTGAGACAAAATTCAGACAGGTCGTACAGCATAACCAGTAGCTCAGATGTTTCTGTGGTAAACCACCATGTTCTTCTAAGAGCTGCTGCTTTTTGCCACTCTGTTAATGTTTCCTGTTGTTTACTTGTTCCCAGGTATGAAATATTGGGAGAGCCGGGCTGGGCTGCAGTGTGACTCAGCGCCCATCACCGTATACCTTTGAAGGAAGGATCTGGCAAGTAGCACTACGTGGGATCATGCCTTAAATAAGCACATGTAAATATACAAACTTCAGTCCTGAGGAGTAATTTATCTGAGATGACTACTTGCTTGTTCCCAAGAGACTAAGAAAATAAAGCGTACAGGTAGTAGGAGAAAGTGTTATTGCATGGTAGGTAAGTAAGTCTTTCCCTTCATCTGCTGTCAATACCATCTGGACTCTGTACAGTCAGGCAAATCTCCTGCCTCCCATTCTGGTCGCTGCACTAGAGTAAATTGGGACCACCTCCATTGAAGTCACTGAAGAATCATTAACACATAACCATTCAGATTTTGGGGTCTTC
This sequence comes from Ibidorhyncha struthersii, assembly GCA_013398815.1. NCBI lineage: Eukaryota > Metazoa > Chordata > Aves > Charadriiformes > Charadriidae > Ibidorhyncha > Ibidorhyncha struthersii. Next base: position 1,055,075 of record VZSZ01001404.1, read on the forward strand.
AGATGGTATTTTATACATTCAAATGTATATATTTAGAATGAGGTTCTTTGGAATGTGCTACATTAAGAATAAACATTTTGTGTCCTACTCTACAGCATTGGTTTACCTAGAGATAAAAGCCCGTTTCTTGTACCTGTACTTAGGGGCCATTCTGCAGTGACTTCCCTTATACACTGAGGAAGTTGAGTTGGAGTAACTCCAGTTACAGTGTGTGACATGATGCAATCTTACTGCAACTCATCTGCAGCAATAACACATATTGCAGCAGAAATGTAAAGAAACAGAAATAGATTTTGCTTTCCTAGAATTTGTATTTGAACTCCGAGCATGCATATGATTCTGTGACAAAAGCCATTAAAATATTTTAGCGCTAGATATGTAGGTACTGATATCGTGTGAATATAACCTTTATCTGGACATTGAATTCCCATTTATTTTGCCTTGCAGGATTGATTACTTTATGAGCTACCGAATTTTGCATAGCTATTAAATAAAAAAAGTCTATGAGACTTTGGATGGTCTGGGAAGGAACCCTCTGGATCTATCCCTTCCCTGTTACACAGAAGGAAGAGTTCAGGGAATACAAAACTAGCCATTGCGTTGGAGGAAGTGGTCTTAGGAAAATAAAGTCTTAAACACATCCGGGCTCCTACTCAGTTTCTGCCTGAGCCAATGATTTTCTGTGCAATCCTGGACAAATCATTTAGCTAGTATCTGTAGAATATAATGTAAGATCCTGCAGAAATACCACAGTGACTTTGACTGAACTTTGAGAACTGTTTTTTTCCTCACCTCACTTAAACTTATAGGTCTTAAAAAGTTGGTACAGGTCACATCGAACATGTGGTACTAGGATAATGAAGTGTACATTTATCAAATAAGGTAGAAGACCAAACCATTGAACCTCGTTGGAAAAGACACTTTGTTTCATCAGTTGGTTCATTGGTTTGGTTTTGGGAAGGAAAAAGCAAATACCTTAATATAAATAGGGAATTTTAGAAAATAAAACCTCTTCTTATTTCTGAACCTGTTTACCTTAGATAAAATGGAATTCCTTAGAAAATTGCAGTGTGGAATTAAGTGGCTGTAGATCTGGAAACAAACTTTTTTTTCTGTATTTGTTGTTGCCCTTCTGCCTGTGTATGCATGGATCTGTGAGTGCGCCAGGGAAGAGTGTGAACTGAACCTGGCTTGGCTGGTTCAACGTCTTTGTCAAAATGCCTTTGCTATATGTGTGGGGGAACAGCAAGCTGACCTTGGTGATCCTTGTGTCGCAGGATTGGGAGTGTCTGTGCTTCCAGTTAGGGACCCTGCTGGCTAGCTCAGGCTCTGGTATCAGCAAGAGGAGCCCCAAAGTGTGCTGCGTTCAGCGCAGCTGCCAGAGCAGCTGCTGTTTCAGCACTCACTCTGGGGTCTTGCAAAGATTTAAGTGCATCCCAGCACAATTCATATGTCCCTTTCTCTGCCTCCACTTGGGTTAGAAAGGCTCCAAACTGGGAGTGACAGAATGGCTCCTGGGCTTCCCCCAGGGCTCCTGCCATCCCTTCATCACCTCTTCACGAGACCTCAGTGTGGTGGGGCATACAAGATGTCTCAGGTGCACTACTCCCACAACACAGATGTGGCAGTACGTCGTCACTGAGTGAGTGGGGTGACTTAGTTCTCTCTAGCAAGGAAACCTATAGTGGTGTGCTGGAAGAAGATGCTTTGGCTGCTGCGTGGCTCTGCCAGGTCTCCCCACTGTGACTCCTGACCATTACGTGCTGCCCATGACCCGTCAGTTTAGGGCCTGGGGTCAGGGATGAATCTGGCTTTGAGAGACAGGTGCTGTGGCATGGAACTAAGCTGGAGACAAATGAAGAAATGCTAAAGATGGCCGATAGCGCTGTGCCCTTCTTGAACGTCCTTATGGCTGTTACCTCTCAGAAAAAGGGTCACCTTAAGCCAGCAGGAAGCAGCTATGCAATAGCAACAAAGTTAGCCTGCTCTTCTGTGAAGTCTTTTCTCATCTGAAAAACACCAACTGTAAGTTTACAGTCTCACTTTTCCATGTTGGCATGAGAATAATTAAATACTCTGCAGAAAGTGAATGAGGCATTTGTGTAAACAACAGCGTTTTAAAATATGAACTGAAAATCTAGGAAACCTTGGTACACCCACCTTTGTTATCCCACTTTTAGCTGCTCTGAGGCCCTTTCATAAAGTTCTCTTTTTACTTTTAAAAAAAGTAAGTATTGTTACCATGTTAGAGCTCTTGGTATTTTTGCTGTGCCTCATAGGGAATAGCTGGTTTTATGCTAAACCTTCAGTTCAACGTCTGATCCTACAGCTTTCTTCCTGACTGAAGCTCTGTGATCTTATGTGAGCAAATATCTTGCAATTACATTTCACAATAATTGCAAAGACAGTGTAATAAACCACAGCAGAACTAGCGCTGGTGATGGTGGAGAATTATAAGAAATGCTGTATGAAAGCGAGAAAGCAAGCTATAAGATGCTGGTTTTCAGAGGCAGAAAAAGAAAACAGTGCAAAGGTAGACTGAACAGTTCAGAGGTGGAAGGATGTTCTGATTTTGCTAGAAGCAACAGTAGCATTGATGCTTTGCTCTTTGCTTTATATTCTTTCCTTTTTTTCTCTCTATATATTGGACATACAGGCATTTTAAAGGAAGATGAGACTTCGTCATTTCTTCATATTATTACAGGGATATTTCTTACTGGTTCAAATGAAGTGGTTTCTTTCCAGATGCAAGATGAAGAGCCTCCGCCCCCAGTTTTGAGTAGGAATAGCTTCCTCAGGAGCAAGTCAGATGCCTGGCTAAATATTCCAGGAAGGTCTTTCAGAATGAAATTATAATTGTGATACAGGTGGCAATTGCATAAGCGCTGAAGGTGCTTGCACTCAGTACTCTTGGAGGTAGGTTTCCTTGCAGGTTGTTTTTATAATGATGCACTATTGCCATTTAGAAGACTACTTACTTTCATGGGCAAAATTGTGCAAAGTGGTCTGCACAAATGTTGGCTGATATTTATGTAACAACAACAAATACTGGAGCAGGAACTCAGATCCAAATTCCTCTGAATTTCAGGAATATTTCAATCCTGTTTCTCATCTCTGCATTTTCAATTTGTCTCTAGCAAATACCAAAGGCATTATTTAAGTATAAGATAGTTTCTTAAAGAGTTACCACAATCTTTTTCTGCGGAAGTTGCACCCGAGAAAATTTCTATATGTAATGAGAGGTGTCTATATAGCCAACACAGACTTGCAAATTTGAAGCAGTGTTTTGCATGTAAAAACTACACAGTAGCAGAAAACAATCTGGAATAGCTCAGCCACCATCCCTCACTGTTTTATAATTATTTACCTTAGTTTAGACACCAAACATAAAAAATTATTATCCTTCTGAACTGCCGTTTCCCATTACTATTTGGCAACCTTAATTTCATTATATGCTGTAAAAAAACTCTCTGCAAACTCTGCTAAAGAAACACAACTGTCTTAGCAAAGTAGCTGAAGCATGTGAGGGTTAAACAGGACTTTTTTCCCATAAGTCTCATTCGCCTGACTTAGAATTCTTTAATAGATACTGAGCAGCACAGAACTGAAAGTATTTTTAATTTCAGTGCTTTGTATATTTACAGAGGGATTACAACAAACTTCTACACTTTATCTACATTTTAATAGGTCAGTGCGAACATATGAAGTGTATTAAGGTGGACTGCCTTACTTATTAAACTTGTGTGAATTCGTCAAAAGCCCTTAGCAGTTCTATGCAATAGGGGCTGGAAAGCCATGCATGATTGAGGTCATGCATCCAGCCAATTTGTAAGATGATCCCTCTGTACCGAGCCATCAGCCATCCTTAGCATAGGGGCGCACTCATACACGCATTCCTGTCAAGTCATCTTGTGAAAGGCTGCCTGCTTCCAGCTTGGCTTGAAAGTGCAACCTTAATAAAACTCACTGAAGTCTGAGAGAAAATAGCAGTTCTGCAGCAGATAGTGTAGGGGAAAGAGACTGGGATATGCATATGCAGCTGACTAAAGCAGGCTACATGCTGGACTGTAACAGAGAGGAAACAATAAATCTTAACTACTATGCAATAAATATTACCAATTTTAACTAAGAAAGCTATCCTCATAGTGAAATTAAAAGAATAAGTTTATCCAAGCTTGATTACTAAAGTGCGCTTCTCCAGTCCTTTTTCCTAAGACTTTAAGGGAAATTAAGAACAAACTTAAAGAAAGAGGAAGAAAAAGTTTTTCTTAGAGTAGGAAAGGAAAGTAGCAATAACATGTCAATTTTCCTTTCCTTTGCTTTCCTGGCAGCGATTCTTGCTCATATAGGCTGTAATAACCAGCGTCGGGGTCCAGAAGCCAGTGGGAGAAGATTTAACCGGATTCAGCATGGGCAGTGCACCTATACTTTCATTCTGCCAGAACAGGACGGGAACTGTCGTGAAAGCACGACAGACCAGTACAACACAAATGCTCTTCAGAGAGATGCTCCTCACGTGGAACAGGATTTCTCTTCCCAGAAACTGCAACATCTGGAACATGTGATGGAAAATTACACTCAGTGGCTGCAAAAAGTAAGTGTTTTTTTTTTTTCATTTCTCACTAAATGGATTTTTTTTGCGATGCTTATGCTGTTCAAAGTTTTCATTAGTTTCTATGAGAACTGAGGTAATAAGGATTGATCTAGTTCGTGGCTGTGTAGGGGAGAAATGTTTCAGCCAGAGCGCACTCTTAGTGACACTGCTCTTGGGAGCAGAATTTTCTTCACGTTACTGAAAGATGCAACTTCTTAAAGCTTTTTCTCAAGAGACCATGGGTGTTTGTGAGCCAGAGAACACAAAAATCCTCCAGAGATTCTAATGACAGAACTTACTAAGTATTCCTATAAACTCTGCTTATAGTTCACAGCTTCAGATCAGATGCCATGCAGGATACCTGTTACTCTGACAGCAAAAGGGAGCATTTAAAATATCAGCATTTAAAGGCACTGGGTTAAGAATATAATTGTTCCTCCATGAGTAGATCCTGTAATACTATTCTACCCAGCTAATTGCTGGAAAGAAAGAAGAAAGTATATAGGCAGTCACACTCCTAAAACATCACAGTAAAACTTTTTAACTGTATAGATTACACTGGACTTGAAACAGCCTGTTTTAATTTGTGTGTGTATATGTGCATTCTTTCATAGAAAGGGAAAAATGGGTTTGAAGGTGTTGCAGTGACTTAGCAGAAGTAATTATTTTTAAGAATTTGTACAATACCTCTAAATTTCTAATACTTTTCAGTATTTTATGTATGAGCTGAAGTTTGGGCCTGAAAAGACTTAAATATGTGAATAATTTCACCCATATGAGCAGTTTCATTCACCTTAACAGGATTACTCACTTGTAAAATTACATACCTTGCAGGATCTTGTCCATGCCTTGGTAATGAAAATGCCTTGGGATAGTTGACCAGTAAAAATAAATAAACAAACAGTCTTCGTATATAGTTGTTTGTAATATTCCCATTCTCACACTGGCATTTTGATCTGGCAAAACTTCGAAAATTGAGCAATTGAGTGATGCAACTAGTCATGTACGATGGCACAAGGAAACTTCTGTATGTACCCATTTGAGAGATACATGATTTAACTCTAGCAGAATTTCATAAAAAGAATGAACATCAATACAAATTTAGCGAAGACTACTAGGTGGGCTAAAACTTCATATTAACACGGTTATACTACCTATTTCGTTTCCAAGTTTTATTTGATCCAGACAGTATACAAAACAGAAATACGTTAAAAAGTATATACAGCTGTCCCCGTCCCCCTAACACTACTAAAATCTTTAGGGAGAATTTCCTGATCTCTTGGTAAAATAATTGTGCTCTTTGCATATCTGGCTCTAGTAAGAGAGAAAAGACTCTGTCCAGTAAACATGTGACTATAAAAGAAAATATAACCGAGCATTTCTTTTTTAGACTGCTTTCCTCATTTTTTAATATCTTGGTCTGCTTTGGGGAATATAGGGCTGGAAAGGAGGGGATGTCTTTTGTAGAGGAAAGCATTTCTTAAGAAATCATTTTACTGTACCTTGGGAGGCTGAGGCAAGCACTGAAAAGGAGAAAGTTGTTCTGTGTTCATGCACACATGATTTTAGTTGAGCAAATTGCCTGCTGAATCATGCTTGTAAGACCTTACTTATTCTGTGTTTGTCCACTAGAGACTGAACTAAGATCACTGTTTCACTGTGAGCTGAACATGAAGAGATATGAGTCTCTGGAGTGTGAATGTCTGAGTTAGGGTTAGTCCTCTCATGCTTTGGAGGGAAGTGATTAAACAGGTAGGAAGCCCATTGAAAGAGGTTTATATTTGAGGACTGTTTTCTTCTGCAGTGATTGCAAAACTGGCTACGCGCAGAACCATCCCCCTCCTCCTTTCCTTCCCAGCCCCCAACCCTCTGCTCCCAGGGGTTTACATAAAACTGGGATTGTGCACATATCCCCATGTGTCAGTTTTCCCTGGAATGAAAAGACCCGTTTCTCTGTGTGATGGAGTATGGCTCACTCTGAACAAATGAGGCTGATGCAGCTCCATTATAGCATCTCTGAATACTGAATTTGCTTTGTTGCTGTTGCCATTACAAAGGATCTCAGCCATAACTCATTTCCTTTCAAAACAAGCATAATGCTTAAGTGTGATGAATATATTATGTAGATATCTCACATCTCATTTTTGTGCTCTGCATTTATTTTCCCCCCCTAGATTTTTAATATCAGACATTGCTGCTATGCTAAACAGCATTTTACAATGCACCTGCTGTGAACAAAGTAAAGAATAATTAATGGCTATAGGTCTATGACTGGAAATGAATAGTTATAATAAGAAATAAGATTTAAGAATTTTAGATATATACTGACTTACACAAAGGAAATACATTTATTACTTCAGGTAATATATATAACTTTCATTAAAATTGTACATAGGCAATGTTTGACAGGGTGAATTATTTTCTCAGCACAAATGTTAACCTGCAATATTGAAAGAGTATTTATTAAAAATTTTTGTAAGAATCATAGTTTGCTTAACTCTGTAGTATTTTAATTTAAAAATGCTTTTCCTTGATATCTAAACTGGCAGATTTCTAGAAGAAAAACGAGCATTCTTTAAAAAAAAAGACAATATTTTTATGCTTAAAACCAAAAGTGCTTCTTTGATGACCTACAAGCTTGATTGTAGATAAAAACGCTCTAACTGGGGGACCCAATTACAGGCAATTAAGTCCCAGCCTTGTCCATTGGCATTTGCATATCTATATTCAGCGTAACCGGGATTGGTTGGCAAACCAGGGACATGGCAAAATGCTCTGCGCAGAAACTACTCGGAAGAAGATGACTTGGTAAACATTTTTAGAGATTTTCCTAGAACTGTTTATTTTAATACCGGATAACTTTCCCCATTGTTTAAGCTTGGGTTTCATTTCTGCAATATGTTTATACTAATAGTTCAAAACAAACAGTTCATCACATTTTCTTTCTTGCAGTAACTGACTGGCACACGTGATACTGTTTGGTATTTAATTGCAGTGTCTAAGTATTGCCAAAGAGGAGTTACATGAAATGTTATCATCATGTCTTGCTTGGGAACTTTCTGTTAGGCAGCTTGCGGAACTTAAGGTATTAACAGACTCGGTACATGTTCAAGATAGCTGTGTAGATGAGTGTTTCATATACTTACCCCTCAGTCCAAATAGTTGTAATAATTTTTATTACAGTAATAAGTGAGTTTTGCATGATCCACTCTTTCTTTTTTTCTGGTCATTACCTAAGCAGAATACTATAAAAGTCTAAAATGAATGCTTAATGATAGTTTACTATAAAAAGCTAACACAGACGTACAAGTTTGAGTTGCAAGTGAACCACAGTCATTCTGGTCAGCCAGTATCCAAACTTAGATTTTTTTTTCCCTTTCTCCACAAATACTGGTGGCACCACTACACTTAAACCAAATAAAGAAGCTTCAACTCATTTCCCTTTCCCTTCAAAGTCCCTGTGCTCTCACCAGTTATAACAGAAATATAAAATGATGAGCTGGATTCAGTCATTAAAGAAATTATGAACCATTTTTTCTGGGGTATCTGTAGCCATTTGACAGTCTAAAGTTTATTCTTACCGTGGTTTCAATAAATTATTTGTCTATGGCATTCTTTGATCTCTCTGTTGACTTCTTTACTTTGCAGAAGTAACGTCACATGTTCTCACTTGGGTTTTAAACATGTAAGGAATACAAGTTTTGAGGGGCACCAGTCATTGTATAGAAGAAACCGGCTTTTGGAAAGACTGGTGTCTGTCACTGTGTGCTGTGGCTCCACTGGAAGTCTGCCCCTTTCTGCTGTCTTTACCAGCAGGGCCTACCACTGCAATTAAGTAGCAGTGATATGCTGACGTGTGTGGAGTGGCTGGATTTTACCTTGGATTTTATATGGTTTGCTGAAGATGGGAAAATTCCTTACATGTCATTCTTGCTGTGAAGCTGTCTGAAAGTGTGACAGAGCCTGCTCTGAAGAGGACAGATCTAAAGAGTTGTCATAATATCCTGTGAGGCAAATTTTTATTAATATAAAGATGGATGTGTCCACAGTGTGTGTAGAATTTTGTCACGTTAAGAAGCCAGGTTTCCCTAGTTGAACTTTTACAACAAACAGTAAAAATTCCATTTTTTTATGATTATGTTTCACTGGGTGTTTTGTAATTTAACATGTGACCTTAAAGTCCACGTAATACTTATGTATGTTAAGTGCAACCAGGAGATTCATGATGAACTCCTGTTAATTTTCACAAATAAAAGCAGGTCATTAGATTTGGAATCTGCCATTCTGCTTCTATGAGCATTACTAACAGGGCTGTGTAAGGAACGGCTTTCCAGTAAATCTTTCATTTCTCAAGGTGAACCAGGGCTAAAAGCACACAGTGAGGAAGCTTTACCCAAAACTGGCCACTAGCCTCTTATTTGGCATCCAGCTTGAGCCTGGATTTCTTGTCTAGACCCAGAGGCTTTTTACTATTCTAGGTGCTCCTTTTTGCTTTGGATTCAATGAATTTTCATATCCAAAGCAGACCCTCATCCTAGTGACATTTGAAGTGCAGTTCCCACAAACAAGCTGTGAAACAAATGACGGGATTCAAATTAGTGGGAATACTTATATAGTATGTACTGCTCAGTGGGCAAGTCTATATACTTAAGGAGCAAAAATAAGTTCATAGAAACAAACTGGTTCTAATAAATTAATGTATGAGTGTAAAACCAAAATTCCTTATTCACCTCCAAAAAATCTCTTGGCCAATAATATGCCTGCATTTCAAAGCTTTATTAATCAAATTTCTGAAGTCCTTGGGATATCCTGAGGTACCCACAAGAAAGAGCCAGGAATTCAAATGTGGAAATGCCTGAAAGCTTTACATTATTAGAGGATGACCTATTTGGCAATGTTTTTTTTAAGACGCAGAAGAATCAGAGAAGTAGACTGAAGGACAGTCTCACATATTGCTACATTTGGTAGAAAATTACTTAAAAAAAATATTTCCCATGCTTGGACAGAAGGCTTTATCATAATGTGCAGTAGAACCTGAATGTGTTTATTTTCAGTGATGACAGCTGTAATTAGGAACTTTCTGGTAACAATAAAATATTACATTTATTAGTCATCAGAACTGTCCAACCAACATGCCCAGTGGGAGATCTCATTTGGAGCACTGAGAGCTTTTCTAAATGAAACTGATATAAAGTAAATGGTGTGTCATTTTGATGGTGCTGAGAACTCATCGTTCCCATTCACTTCTGTGGTTTGGAAGCAATCTCTACTTCACAGTGCTGGGTGCTTTGGAAAAAAAAAAAAAAAGACAATCCATGTGGGAAAAGTACAGAGCTGGGTATTTCAGGCCTGCATCATCCCACCCAAACTTCTGGCCAAAACCCAGAGATACCCAAAGATAGGTTTTGCTTTGCTGTGGGGACTCTCTCAGTGCTGTGTCTAGAGACAGTAGCAAGCCCAGAGGAAGAGTCAGCCATCTGAACTGTCCTGTGGAAGTTTCTCTTTCTCTTCATTGACTCCAGGGTAACCCTGAGCAGCTCACTTCTTGATTTAAATGCCTCAGTTAAGTGGGATGGATTTAAGCTTTACTTCTGTCCATGGCTGTAGCATAGACTTCCCTTGTGACTGCAAGGAAACCGTAAACTTTAAGTATTCTTGTTTCCCTTTTCTAACACAGATATAGTACTACTACTACTCAATTTCACAAGGCTGTTGGGAGGCTTAATATGTTATTTTTTGCGTTGCTTTTGGAGTCTTTCTGGTGGAAGGTATTTCGTGCTATTAACAGTTTAAGTATGATAATAATACTTTCAATGTTTACAGAAAATGATGTGAGATTAAAAAATCTTTTGAAATGTCATTAGTTTTAAAATAAGCAACTAAAATAATTTATAAAAAATATGCAGATAAATACAATGAATGTGATTCTATAATGCCCAGTATATTTTGCAGGTTGCAGTTGAGTGAATGGATTATATACATCCTCCTAACAGTGAAAATGATCCTCATTGCAATGTTCTTAAAACCTCATGAGCAGCTGCTGCTCCAACCTGTATTCATCCAAGTTGAATAAGACTGTAGCTTAGTCTTGTACGGATTCTCAGGAAGACCAGTGAGTGATGGCTAGTTTTTCAGAGCTGTTATTACCAGCCATTTTGTATAACCTTGTCATTATCAAAACTGGGGTCACTTGTGTGATTTATTGCAGACATATCCTGAAAGGTGAAGATACTTAATGAATGGCTTGTATTCATCTCAATTTACAGTTCAGCTTAGTTCAGTCCTCTTCTCTGTATTTGGAATAAGATGCAAACAAGGAAGCGCTAGTAAATGAGGACCTTCTAGAACCAGTACCATGGTTTTAGCTGTGCTGTGAACCTCATCTTCAGCACCAGAAGCTCAAGTGTCTTGAATAAACAGCCCTGGTGTAAAAGTCTTCCCAGTAGCATAACGACTTCCTCTCACGTTAAAGGGTTGAAGTTTGATCAGGAAAAGAAATTTGAAATAGTTTCATATTTCATAGGAAGGTGGTTTTTTTCTTATGAAACAAGCTGTACTTTAACACAAGGTTATTCTTGTGTAACCACATGTGCGTATTTTAGACAGCATTATGAAAGAACAGGGTGGTGAATATTCACTTGCAAGGGTAACGTAGAAATGCCATAAATTGTTACACATTTGCACTACATTCTCATTAATGTTCTTGCACAAAGATCGACCTTTGCTTTTCATTACCTTAGTTAGGAATCAGGTTAATCTAAAACAGTGTAAGTCATTCCTAAACTGGGATAAGAAGTCTACTCTGGGACTCACACCAGTTTAATTATCCCTGTTTAAAACTGATGCAAGTCAAACTGGTGCAACTTCCTTGTCTAAATAAGACCTAACAGTGGGGCTACACTCAGCATTGAGCAAATATATGGGTACAGACAGTCAAAGCAAGACAGGTATAGGGACAGCTGTAAAGATGCTCAAGTTGCACTATTCTACATTTCTAAAAATGTTTTGCTTTCAGAATTAAAACAAACCAACCAAACAAAAAAGAATGGATTAAGATAATTTTATAATCCCTCAGAGGAAGCCATATAGAAAATCAGTATTCTAGGCCATGGAGCTGAAAGAAATTTTTTGTAGTCCCTTGACTAGCTTGTTGGTGCAGAAATAAAAGAAAGAAAGAAAGAAAGAAAGAAAGAAGAAAAAAAATCCAGTAAGAAAAGGGTAATAGTTAGAGAATTATGCTAGTTTTATGGTGGAATAGGTGTGTCTTTAGCAAAGGTACTTTAAATGTCTGTTACATGGTAGTACATGGTCAACCATAGGATCTGTGTTACTATTCCTGTCTTAAAAGAGAGAGAAATAGGCTGAAAGTGAAGATATGATCTTGCAGTGCGAAAATCTGAGTTGAAGATCCATAAGTAAAAATTGGCTGACCAAAAATTCTGTAAGAAGTCTGCAGAAGTTCTTTCCCTTGGACACATCGCCCTGGTGTGTGAGTGTGTGCACACATATATTCATGCACATGCACACACATATGCATTTAGATTTTTGTAGTGCTTGGTGTTAAGCTACATGGAAATCTGTTTCTAAGTGTTGTGTCTTAAATCCATTCTTATGTTTTATACCTACTTACCTGCTGTCAATCTGTTGTTCTGAAATTAACCTGTTGGCTCAAAAAACCTAGAAGTTGATATCAAGATCAAACCTTGTGTATTGTACACGTATTAATTCTATGTGAACAGGTTCCCATATTGTGTTGCCGATAAATTATAAGAGTGCCTTTGCTTTTGTCCTTTCCAGAATGTATATGAAGCAAGAATTTTCATATATTCCGGAAAAAATAGTGGACCTTTGTACTCCCCATCCCACCCATCTGTCCTTACATGTGCATGTGTTGCAAGACAAACCTGACTCTGTGTTATGCATGCATGGTATCTGCTTCTTTAATAGGACTTGGCATAACTATATAAGTTTTCATCAAATCTGCTGGGAATTTTTATTTGTTGGAATAAAATTTTGCCATTTGTCATGTTTTGTCTAGTTGTCTTGTTGCAAATAATGTACCAGGCGTTCCTTCTGCAACAGGAATGTATGGGAACAACCAAAATCCACTTGTTCCAGCTAGCAGAATTCCCTTCTGATTCTGTTCTGCCTGAGGATCTGGGTCCTGACGTACTTTCTCCTCCCTCTGTACCAAGCTGGCAAATGGGCTTGAGAGATTACCCTAGAGATAGGATAAACTCTGAGCGTCCCCACCAGGAAATAAGGTCAAGACTAGAGAACTGTGGGAGAAAACTGGGAGTATCAGCAGACAACCTTAGAAGGTAATTTGTCTCATTTTAACAGCATCGCTTCTCTCACACTAGAGCACAGATGATCAGATTGGCGCTAATCAATTTTGAATCTAAAAAATATTTCTGCTGCAGGCTGATATGCCATTTATAGACTGATCCTGCCTTCTTTCACATCTAAACTTCCTTCAAAGGCTTTCTGTGTGCAAGAGGATTTTCTTGAAAGATACTATCTATGTTACAAAACTTCTGCCTTAGGGATAACTTTGCTTAGCAGGCCACGCTTTTAGTTTCCTCATCTGTGATTCACACCAGCCTAAGCCTGCAGAGGGAACTTGCAGGGTTTCAAAGGGAAAAACGCAGGTGTCATTTGAGTGCTCCTGCCCACTATTTTAAATGTTACAACAAACTTTCAGTCACTATCAAAGGCTCTCCAGCCTTCAAAGTGGGGTTCTTACTTCCTGACCGTAGGTGAAAAAAATCTGATTCTCAATGTGTAACTTTACTATTTTGAGATATATTTTAATTTTTGACCTTTAATACACTCCAAATCCACAGAACACATTTTAAATACCCACAAAAATCAAAGGAGCCCTCCTAGTACAATCTCTAGAGATGCTTTGACATTTATCATCAGGACTGTGGTAGACTTGCCTGCCCTTTGGATTGTATTATTTATGAATGTTTTAAAGCTGTCAGCCTACGCTTATAAAAGTTTATTTTTCTTTCTGAATCTCTTGTCTGCAGATATGGTCTTACACAGTGGAGATTTAGGAAAAAATAATGTAGTTGTTAAATTATGATTTTACAATTTTTTTTTTCTAAGCATTGTATTGAATGAATTTTCAATTTGGATTAAACCACCTATTGCTCTATTTAAATGTGCTGATTTTCACTTTCGTACGTTCAGCTTTGAATAGCTTTAGCAATCATTATCTTCTGGGAGTTTTAGTTCTCATGCAGAAGTCTTTTGCAGGAAAGAGAATTGTATTAAATAAATTTATTTTTTTAGAACTCTCCCCTCATCTGAGTGTGTCGGTAACAGTGAGGGTGAATAATAGGATCATTTACATACCTTTCTTTTATCTCTTCTGAGTCACATGTTTGTGTCTCAAGAAGGCAAGGATCTTCAGATAATTATCTCCTTATCACCCGTATCCCTATCAGACCACTAATTCTCCTAAAACCCTACCATATTCTATGCAAAACCTGTGTAGAAATGACTTGATGTTTCTGAAATCTCACAGAAACACTTTATATACAAGCTGGTTCTCTGAAGTCTCCTTCAACACTGAAGGACTCAATGAAGGTTGCTACAGTCTTTGAAAGTTGGGCATTCATATGTAGATAAAAGTAGCTGAAATGAGGATTTAGGATCACTGCCATTATCATTTAAGTATTAAGTATATTTATTTGTGTCACAGTTAAATATTTACCCTCTACAGTCTTATTTCATCAGGAAATTCCTGTGGCCTTCTAGGCCACATCAGCAAGTCAACGCAGTAATGGGCAGCCCCCAAACCATGATGCCTTTGGTGCTGTGCCTGGAATTTTGAGGATCTGCTTAGAGGGAAAATTGCTCAAAGAGATGACCTAATCTCTTCCTGAATGAACTATTCCCCTTTGTTCCTTGGCTAAAACTTCATACTTCACTCTGTGTGTGACTTACCATAGTAGAGATAAATGGTCAAGGGCCACCTATCTTCCCTGCGTCACTTCTATCCTGCTAATGGGAAAGGCCATCAATGCTCTGCTAGAAAGTTTTTCTGCGTTACTATTTTTGTGCAGAGGAGATATGGACTGCAAAGTTCTTTATCACTTTAGCCTGTTAACTGCAGAGGCGATGATTAAGGTTGTTTCTCTTCACATTTTTCTTGAATGATCCAGTTTGATCTCTTGGCTTTTCCAAGAATCCTGGCTGATGCAATAAATATCCTTTTGTATATTCCTCTGACATCGTTTACCTCTATGACATCGTACAGCTCAACCATTATGGCCTCTGCTGTTGTGTTAGTTGTTAAAGAATTACTTATACCTGTTACAATACCAGAGTTTTATGCAGGGAAGCATAAGCAAGACAGATATACTTGCAGAGCAACAAAAGGCAAGAGGAGTTTGCCGAGTACCAAAGGGTTATCATTACACATGAAGTATGATTACAGCAGAATTAATTAAAAAATCATTGGTAAAAAATAATTTTTTATAGTTTTATCTGCTTGATGAGCCATTGCGCCAGCCAATGTACAAAGATATGCTCTGTCGGCAGCTGAGAAGTATACTGTTGAATGAGTGATTTCAAATCCTCATTAGCTGAGTTTTGCTGAGAAAGCTGGTTTTGTTTCACACTCCACTGACTTCCCTGAAACCAAGGTATTAGTTGAGTTTCTGCACGTCACCTCACTGGCAAAATGCTTGCACATCAATGCATGTTTACAGCACTGCTCTAGAAACACAATGTAATGCTTGGGTAAACTATGAAATACCTGTGATGAGTTTGGGGGTTGGATAAACTGTAAATGGAATAAGAATATAAGTAGCTTTTTCCAATGCTTTTTTATGATTTTGAATTCCATAAAATAGTTATGGGACAGTTAACTCCCAAGGAAACTGAAGATGAGTTTGTAAGTGCGGACTGTTGCCTCTTGGAAAGGGTCATCTCAAAGAAAGTGTGAGGGACCTGAAGAAGGATGGGGAAGGCTACATATAACGTGGGAGCTGGGGGTGGTGCTCCAGAGCAAGAAGTCTGCCTATTTGAGGTTGATAGAGGATTTTCATTAAAAGTCTGACAGGAAGGATGAAGGTTGCTGTTGTAATCTGTAAATTTTTGTGCTGCCCAAGGTATCAACATGTCAGTAAAGCACACACAATAAGATAACTTGTCCTGCAGTGACAGAAACGTCTGAAAAATTACTCTGGTGTACAGCACTATGTTCAGTAATATGCCCTGAAACTGTCAACTATTACTGGCTGTGTAGCCCTATAAAAATCATAATACTATGTATTTCAGTAGTATTATAGTCTGCTGGAAAAAACCCTTCATGATAGCTGAGGAAGATCGTTTCTAAAATAGAACTGGTTTAATCTTTTAAAAAAAGAACAGAAAAATTATCTTTCTAAATTTAAGAAACATATAGGAGGGTGAGGCAAATAAGATGTTCAGCAACAGGTTTTAATGCAGAATCTGTGAAGTCTCCAAATTTTGCTGGTTATTAAAGTATCTAAAATGCAGACAGCCCTCGGCTGAAGTGTTGGGTAGAACCAGAATGCCACATGTGGCAGTGCAGATGGTCATCAGCATATCACTCTCTTACCGGGAACGCTCTTGCAACTGTCAATGACAACCTCAAAAGTAATGCTTGCGTTTGCTGCATATACTTGACCATTAAGTGAAGAAATAACTTACTAGCATTGAGCAAGCACCATGGAGAATCTGTGATGAGATAGAGGTCAGAAATCCTAGAAAGGCATTTGCCCAAATTTGCCAGCATTAGATTTTGCAAGATCTAGGTACTTGACCCAGAAAGTGCCAAGGGTCCTGTTTTGAGTTGATGGTACTCAGAAATTTCCAGGAAACATCTGGCAAATTACAAGCTTCGCCCCTATAAAAGAAATTATTTTCTTTTCACCATTGGAGAATGTTATCAGAAGCACGTAGCTACTTTCAGTAGACTTCAACAGGATGTAGAACCGAGCGGGAATTGTTCTGTTACTCTAAACAAGCACACATCTACTTTATACTTTTGGATAAGAGTATGAGAATGGGACGTCCAGAGACTTCCTATAGAAGCCTTCCTATAGAGAACAATGTCGCAATTCAAAGCATCAAAAAAAAAGTGAATTATAATTCCTTGCACAGTTCACCTAGGGGATCATATGACCTTAGATATCTTTTTATGGCTGATGTATGACGACCATGATGTCACATGTTGTACTGGCCACCACAAGTCTTAAAAACAGAAAAATATTTGATTATTGCTATGTATACAGTAAGTGAATAAATTATGTGAGTGATTGTACAACATATTTATGTATTGACTTTTAAAGTGTAATGGATGTACCAACATTAAAAAGAGGTCTAAAATTAAACACAGACAGAAATAAAAGAATTTGTCTGGAATTCAGAGCAGCAGTTACTGTCTACCTTAATGCCTCCCAGTGCTCCCTGCAAAAAAACTGCATTATGAACCCTAGAAATGGGGGGAAAAAAAAAAAAAAACCAAAAAAACCCCAAAGTTCCTTGATCCAGAATTTAACACTCCTACACATCTTGGAAACATCTAGTAATTTGGCCACTGACCCCCTGGGGTATTTCCTAGAAACAGAATTGAGCAAGATTGAAGTTTTTTTATTGTACTGTTATGGGTATGAAGATATGACATGAATTGTTGATTTGTAAAGTATGAACCAAGTGTGACATCCTTTTCCTTTTTGTGGATTTTTAAAGAATACTTCAACATTTTCATTCATTATTTTGCTGCCAAAATCATGCAGAGCTCCTGAAATTACAATCAAAACTCTTTGGTCCTTTGTCAGTAGAATTAGTCTTGGTGTTCTTCTCCGGGCTATAACTCACCATGATGTAAAACTGGAAATGTGTTTTAGGGTAAATTTTCCATTTTCATTCTTCTTAAGTTTCAAGATGAAACCTCAGTGTTAGTTATGTTAGTGCGGTTTTGAATGCTGTCATGTTTTCACTTCCATAGTTAAATCCTTCTGAAAGACTCCAAGAAAGCTGCAGCGAGATTATTTTTAGAATATTACTCATAATGCAATACAAGCTTTATATTGTGAGACAGCTTCACATTTTAAGTCAGAGTTTCTTGGTGTTTTTTCTATCAGAGTGGATCAGGCTTAGTCTTGTATTGCTATCACATGTTTTCCAGGTGTTGTTAGAATGAGCCCTTACGCAAAAGTGTTACTAGAAGAAACAGTAATTTCCAATGGGAACATGAACCCAAAGGAGGTTTTCAACACATTCCACAAACTCAAACCATTATCATTAAATAGCCTTGAGAGGATTAGAAACTGGAAAAAAACCCCTCTCTCTTCTCTCACCCGGAGCATGATGCTAACGAATTCCTGCACAGCTTGGCCTGATGCTGCTCACAGTGAATCAGCAGTAAAAATGTGGGCTCAGTTCCTGTCCAGGAAAGGGCATTTCCCAGCCTCAGGCCCACCCGGCCGAAGCTGAGCCTCCTCCTTCTGCTGGCACCGTTGGGGTGGCCGAAGTTCCAGGTCTACTTTTCGGTACTGACTGTCTGGATTCAACATCTTCAAAACATCTCTGCCTTCATGTAAGGGGATTTCTTAACGATATGAGACAGACCTCAGCTCTGTCAGGACAAAAGCTATTTGGCAGGACAGGAAATTCCCAGATGGTCAGGAGGAATTTTAAAGGGCTGGAGGGGTATGTTGCAAAACGCTAGCCTGGCACCCACAGAGACTTAAGTCTGTTATTTATAGAAAAGCAGAGGCAGAAAACAGATGGTGTGCTTCCTCACAATATGCTCCACAATCGCTGCATTGTGTCAGCATAAATTTGTGGGGTACCACATCAAGAACTGAGATGATAGTACGGTCTCTATCCCCACACAGTTTTTTTCTCTGCATGCCTAGAAAGATACCAGCTAACGCCGCATGCAGTGGTGGTTGTATAATACAAACAAGACCGCTTTTAGAAAGACCTGGAACGGCAGTCAGAAATCATGTCGACGGCAGCAGTGGAGTGATGCCAATGTCAATCTGCTGCAGCTGAAAGAAGAGTCAAGCCCAGCCTGTGAGAAGCAGACAAGCTTAGATTTTTCTGTTCAGTTGAGGATAAGATTCTGTGCACAGCTTTTATTATGTCCGCAGCCTTCTCCCAGCGCTCCTAAGGCCTGAAAGGGGGATGTATGTCTCATGAGAACAATTTTATAAAGACATTTTCAGTACTTCCTTTTTTGTTCACGTCAAAAGGATCGTAAACACAACTTTGCCTATTGGCAATATTCCTCTCTCCAGTCCCTCCAAACACCAAAGAAGAAGGAGTTGCCTGTTGAAGCAGGACCACTTAAACTCATTAGGCAGATTATCTTAATTTAAATCTAATCTTGGATTCGATCTGCCCCATATTTTCACGGGACATTTGTCTTTTTCGGGTTTCTTTTGCTGAAGCCAGGCAGGGAATGTTTTGGCTTCTTTTTCTGAAATGTTTTAAAATAGAAGAATCCTTTTTGTTGACATTTCCTACAGTTCATTTTGACATTTCCATGAGATATTTGTATGACAGAATTGCTACATGGCAGATGTAACCTAGTGAGAAAGCGCCCATCCTGGGGGCTTGAGATCTCAGGTAAAAGTAGCCACATGACAGAGCGCAACATCTGCAAACCAAAACATTGTGCTTTTCAGCCAAAACATTAGAAGTCTTGGTTAAACGGTGCCGTCTATCTCTTTCTTGTCTATCTGTCTATTTATAAATTAATCTCCCTTTCATTCTAAAACATTGAGCTTTTCATAAAGTGAAAGAAATCTCATTGGAAAGCATTTTTCTGCTGATAAAGAGAAAATCAGCAGGCTGCTACAAAGTGACTACCTTAGGGCTGACTTGAGTGAAAGTAGAATCAAGTTCCAGTATTATCTTGGGATGTGAAGAAGTCTAAGCGTAATATCTATGTACAGGCTCAGTGGAGATGTTAGAAAAGGGATGCACTGTATTGGTATCCTCCTGTTTATCTGGGAGAAGTTGCTTCTGCAGTTCCTTTTTTTTTTTTCCTGAAAAAGATAGAGCGAATATGCATGTGGAATGTTGTTGATACAGAAAAGATCATGCACACTGTCCCCTCTGAACGAGAGACATCTGAGTTCAAACAGAACTATTTGTAACTTTTCTTCCACTGCCCTGTTTTTTTGGTTTAATTAAGAAAAATATTTTTTGGCTGGCTAATTTAGTTCACGCTAGAGGAAAAAGAAATCACCAAACTGCTTAAGAAAAAGCTCTTATACCAATTATGTTGTAAAACAAAACAGTGGATCCGTGCTGAACGCATGATAATATTCCACTGTTTTGTTTAGTGATATGCTAGAAATGCATATCTGGATGTTGCAGAAATTATCGGAAAACCAGGGGCTCTTTTTTTCTGAACTTGGTGGAGCTGCATGACTTGGCTGATAGGGCTATATGTCATCCCTCTGGCATCTTCTGATGATGATGCCTTTTAATACTGTATGCCAGTCACCAAGCCTGTGTATATTTTACCTTTGTGTTTCTACACTGCAACATGCTGACAAAAAGTCCTTTTGTGGAGGTGGCCAGATAAAACTTAAAAAATTATAGGAGCGGCTTGAGTGTCCCTCCCCATAAATGACCTCTCTGTTTGCTTGAATTTGTAACCTGTTCATGTTTTTCAGCTTGTGGTATCTTTGCTAACAAATGAGGAAATTCAAGTGTCTGTGATTCTTTTGTATAGTGCTTTTTGCAAAATGATTGTTTATTAAAGATATACTTTCCAAACAAAATTTGATTGTTGTTGCCTTCCTTTGGGATTTCGTTTGCATGCAGAAGAAAATAGTTTGCCTGATTTCTAAATCCAGAAGTTAGGCTATAGTATTACCACCTAGAAGCAAGTAATAAATTTTTTTGATATTTATTGTAATTCCAGAGCACAGAAAAAACCATGAGAATTAAACTACTTGTCCTTCACAATTCATCATGACTGAATAATGTATACTAAACACAACATGCAGTGGAGCAGGAACACACATGTTGTTAGTACAGGTGAAACGGAATTGCAATAAACTTTTACAGGATTTTTAGCTTGCAACAAAATTTACAGAATTACTGACAAACTTGAGAGGAAAATGTTATAATGATTATGTTTCAAACAAGGAACAATGGTTTATTTACATTTTCAGACATAAATAAAGCACCTAGGATGAAATCCTGGTGATAGTGATGTCAAAGGCAGAACTTCAAGTAATTTCAGTGCAGTCAAGACTGCATATCAAACTCTACTGGTTTAATTTCTGATGTTAGGAAAGAAGTGTTCGTGCCACAAGTTCAGTGCATATATCTACTATAGCTCTCTTTAATACTGACAGAGACTCCATGCTTGCTTTATAATCTTACATTCATTTTTTAAAGAATACCAACAATTGTTCGTACTACTATAACCATTTGTATTCAGAATCTCAACACATTTTACAGACATCAATGAACAGAGCTAGATAGCAATCAGAAGGCTTAGTGACGGCATTAATTTTGTTCTCATCTAGTGGAAAACCCAAGGTGCACCAATGGCAGCTGACGTACCTTTAGACACTTGGGAACTCTAAGTATAGCCAATAATAAAACCAGGACTTGAGGCAGCTTCAGTGTTCATATGACATTTATCAGGATCTTTCACACTCATACAGATAGATAAATATGCAGTGGTCTCTCAGGTCATTAATCTCATTGCTGTCCAGAAATTTTATTTTTTGTGGCAGTTAAATGATGGGCTAATTTCATAGCTGCTGTAAATTAACACTGCTCAACCTAGAGTAGTGGAATGGTGTTGATTTAAATCAGCTAGGCATCTGGATGCTCGTGTTTGCCCCAAAACCTCGTTCTCAGTGCATCAAACCCCGCGCCTCAGTGGATTTGCCCACTTTATTGGAATGAAAACTAAGCTGGCCAGAGCTCCTGCACACATGCACACTATTTCATTTTCTCACTCAATTTCCAAAGTGGCCTTTTTTTGGTTTGTTTTCTTTTTTTTTCTTTCCTAAGAGCCCAGCCCTGGTCACACAACCTGATGGGCAAAGGGGCAGTGGTGCTATGCAGCACTGTATCCTCAGCACCACCGATGGGAAAGACAAACTGTTTCACACCTTCTTCTGGTTGTTAAACCAAGAGAGCCATTTCCTTTTCTTAGCAAGTGAAGACCTTTCCTGAACTGAAAAGATCTTGTTATGTTACAGCCCATTGCTTCTCACTGCGGTGGAGAAGGTATGGAAACATCTAACAACACTAATTTTTAAAATTAAAAGTAAAATCTGAAATTTGCTAAAAATGCCTTACAATGTCCTCCTGTACAATTTATTAACAACAAAATCACTCTCCACTGGGGTTCAATGTGATGACAGGTAAAATATAGAGCATGTGCCACCTCGTATAAATCATACTAGAAACTTATCCAAATGATTGATGAAATGTATAGAACTTGTATTATTTCACATAAAGAATGTACATTGAAACCCTTTGTTTAATCACCAGTAGGAAAATCACACTGTTTAACAGTAGCTTTGAAGCAATTTTTATCTGTTTTCCACTTAATACACATTGTTTGAAGTCTAGAGGTTCCTGTAAATTCAGAACATAGAAGTGTGTTAGGAGAAAAATATAAAATCTGACTTTCACAGAGGGTGTGACAGCTCCCCCTGTCTTCAACAGGATAGGTGGGTGTTTAATGTCATCGAAAATTCATACAAAGATTGCATTTTCAAAGATGACTAGTAATCAGGGTGCACAAGCTGCAATGCTCATCTCTTAGGAGCTACAGAATCCACAGCTGTTGAAAATTAGACCTGTTAAGTAATTTTAAAGTTTTCCAAGATGAGAGCAGTCCCAGATCAGACAGCATGTAGGGCAGTCTTGTGACTATTAAGTCAACAAAGACAGCAAACTTCCACTTTATTATCCAGGTTCCAGGTTGTTGAATGAAGGACTTTCTCTATAGTCCTTTTTTTTATTATTTTTATTTTTTTTCCCTGCCCATAATCCTTTTAAGGACTAAAACAAGCATTCAACAGGACCTTTACCAGTCTGGACATTGTGGATGAATCTAATATATGAACCTAAGATAAAGTCCGTTCACACACATATGTATGCTCAGCTATTTGCTTGGTCTCTTTGCTTTTGGGATAAATTTGCTTTGCTTGCTGTAAGTCAGGCACCTGCACGTCCCAGTCTGGCCTGCGGACCCACAGCAGAGTCAAAGGACAGGTCTGGGCACTGGCTGCAGAGCTGGGTGGGAAGTTGCTTCCTTCCAATGCATATCCCATCAATAGACCTGCTTCTGTTTTTCCACTTACAACTGAAAGCAAAAATTGAATGCATGAAAAGGACTTACTTTCAGTGCAAAAACCACCAATTGGATTCACTTTGCTTCAAGCTGGTGGTAGCATAACTCTAGCAGAGATAGTAGAATAAAGCAGAGATGAGTTCATTGTAAAACGGTTATGAAAAATGATCATTTTCAAAGGGATTTGTCTCTACATGGTGCTTTGGACCAAATTCGTCAACACTTTTCTTGTCTTGTTTGATATATATTTTTTATTTGTTTCCCAAGCAAAATATCATTCATTGCAGAACAAATAACCATAACAATATGGATATTTAATTCATTTTTTATGAGCGAATCTGATGTTGCCACATATTTGCATAAACCCACACTGTGTGAATTTTCAGACATATAAAGGAAAACAGCGTGTTTTTATATATTGTTATGAACATACTTCCAAATTTAACGTTTACTATACTGTATACAATATTAGCTGACTCTTCATATGTTTCCGCATGTTTTCTACTGTAGGTCTTAAAAAAGCTGTGTTCATATAAATATTTAGAAGAGCATACTTTTGTTTGATTTACAATTTTTTCAGATGTCTTCTAGTTGGGAAGAGCTAGCTTGTTAGGTCAAGCCACTGTTATCACTGTTACATAGCATGAAAGGGAATGAACTGTTAAAATACATAAGCACAAACGAATTTGGTAAAAATGTAAGGAATATCAGCAGTAAAGACACTACTCCACTGTTGAATAGAAAACACATCAAATTTTCTGTAGGAAGGAAGGATAAGAAAATTCTGAGGAACAATGTTATTGTGCCTGAAAAATTGTAGGAGACTTTAAAGATAAATGATCAGGTCAATACCTCAAACACTCCTCACAACAGAAAAGAAGATTTCTGTGAACTTGTAGGATTATCGATGTTTTAATATCCTTTTTTATGTTATCAAGGCTAGGGAATGTTAATGCTAATTTGATTTTGATTAATTTCTCCTAGTGACTTAAGATGCTCTCTCTTTCTCATTATACTTACTGGAATATCCACTGGCCTTGCTTCTGTTTCCGCTTATGTTAGCTGTAGATCAGTATAACATCTCTGAGTTCAACAAAATGCAACTACACGCAGAACAGGCATTGTTTTCTTTTGCATATGTACACACAATTTTGAACATATGGTTCCAAGCATACTCTTGATTTAAATTGTCACTAACTTCAACGCATGTTTGGGTTTCATTTTTGTTCTACTTTTATGTTTTGCATTTTTGCATTTGTTGCCCAAGAGATTTATGGCCAGCTGCAAGGCTCCTTGCTTGGGCAACACTCATAAGCGCTTATATGAAGGCAGGTAGAAAACTCCATTGTATGAAGGCACACAAAGGTTGCCTGGTTCATGGGACTATGATGAGAAATGAGACTGAGGGTGGTCAATACAATCTGAATTAACAATCACTACTAGCATAGGAGGTTTTGAGAGTTCGGATCAACTTTCATCTAAAGGTAGTTGCCAATTTCATCTAAAGGTAGATACCAATTTTTCTTTCAGATACTTACCATACCAGGGAGAGACTGAAAAAGTGATATTTCCCTCTTATGTTAACACAAAGACAGTTTGACAGACTTCAGTATCTCTTTGGCATGACTGTATATATTTCAGATATATACAATCTTTTATGCCTTCCAGTTATCATCCAGAAATACCTAAATTGTGTTAGCTGAGCATACTATCCTGACGACTAAGATGCAAAAAGAATTGTGTCCCATCTAGGAATTCACAAACACTGTAGCAGAAAGATATTGAATGAGACTCAAAACACCTGCAGTTTTGAATGACAGACTATATATTTTAGAAGAATCCTTTTATCACATTTTATTTATTGTTTATGGTCACGGAATCCATTTAAATTGACTTCAGAAATAACTTCTGATAACTGCATCACAAATGTGAAAAAGAATCTCTTCAGCACAGACTGATTTGGCTGAAAGTTGGCATAATGTTAAAGTCATCAGAAATAATCTGGCAGAGTGTCCTGTTTAACTGTCCTCTTAGAAAATACATATTTTTTACCTGGTGACAGTGAAAATTGAGACATACAGAAATTCCGATGTAAGTACTCACTACCTTTTATGTATCCATCATACTAATACTGACCTCCATTGCTTTGAGGGCAAAGTATAGCTCTTAGCATCACAGTTTTTCTTAAGTTTAGCACAATTTTCTCTTGTCATTAAATGCTATTCTCAATCTATCAGATTTGGGGGAGTTAATAGGATGATTTAAATTTTTAATTTCCTATTCTTCACATCTATCAAGAGGTTATGTAGCACGAAGAGATGAACATATACTGAACTTCAACACCTTTGCTGAATATCCTGAACAACTGGAAGATTAATAGGAAACAAGATTTTAAAGATAGGAAGGATAGGTCATTTTATAAAGAACAGTAATATTTTTTTTTTCCTAAGCAAAATAAAATGATCACTTTTAACTTTCTCCCAGTTTAGTTCTCCATGCCTCTAGTCAGCACAGTAGCACTTTCTGCACTCATTTATATAGTCTGAGTGTAGACATTCAGATTTGTACAAATTAGTCCTGTCTCTACATATTTCTTTCTTTAGAAAACTTCAGCTAATAAAGACGACATACTCCTTTTCTAGCAGACACATGACATCATCAACATCTAGGTCTCTGTTCTATGACGTTCTGATTTCAGCATCATCTACTTCTTCCAAACAGATGCTTTAATGTAGGGTTTTGTCCACCTACATTACGTCCTAATGTTTAGGCACCAGTAAAATACATTAATACTATTTTTTGTGTGTGTCAAACTCATTAACAGCACTATTAAATAAGGTTGGTCTCAACATTAACCAATTAGGAACTTTACTATGATCAAGGGACTGGAGCACCTCTGTTATGACGAAAGGCTGAGATACCTGTGTCTGTTTAACCTGGAGAAGAGAAGACTGAGAGGGGATCTTATCAATTGTTATAAATATCTAAAAGGTGGGTGTCAAAAGGATGGGGCCAGACTCTTTTCAGTGGTGCCCAGCAACGGGACAAGGGGCAATGGGCACAAGCTGGAACACAGGAAGTTCTATCTCAACATGAGGAGAAACTTCTTTACTTTGAGGGTGGCAGAGCAATGGAACAGGCTGCCCAGGGAGGCTGTGGAGTCTCCTTTTCTGGAAATATTCAAAACCCACCTGGACGCAAACCTGTCCAACCTGCTGTATGTGATCCTGCTTTGGCAACCCCTCTGTTGGACTAGATGATCTCTGAAGGTTCCTTCCAACCCCCACCATTCTGTGATTCTGTCCGATTCTGTCATTCTATTAACACTTCCTACTTTCTCTTTAGTTCAACCCAATGTCTCATGTCTTCAGTCATATCCTTAACAAATCATTAAAGTTGTACTGATATCAATGTTTTTATCATCATTATCTGCTGAAATATTACAGGGTTAGGGTATTCAGTGTGAATTACTTTTATTGCATTTCCCACGTGGAGAAATGACAGCTATGAAGGATAAATTATAAAAAAAAAAACAGAATATCTTTGTTGATCACTGACATTATACTTCTTCATTATATCTTTGAATTTTACTAATTTAACAAGCAAAGGTACTACTGATGTAAGACTAACAGTTATTTTGACCATTTTTCTTCCTTTGTAAATAGTTCGCGGTTTAACAACAAGAAGCATGACAGCAGCTATATGGACTCAAATCAAAGCTACATCTAGATGTCTCCAAGAGCAAGTGCCTAAGGAACAGAACAAAAATAATTATATTTTTACCAATAGTCTCTGAACTCCTAACAATGGGGGTATCAGAAATATCTCACAGATGCTCTAAGCCAGATTTTGGTTTCAACACACTTAGTAACAAACTGGATTTTGATTCTTGTCTGGTACTTGTCTAGTCTCCTTCTTGTCTAGTCTTGTCATGTACTTGTCTAGTCTCCATTTGAGCCCAAATATGATGGGGTTACTCTCCCAACTGATAAATGTACAAACATGTATATTTCTTACACTACATTTAATGTAAAAATTGCTTCAGAATTTAGGCAGGGAATAGTTGTGACCACTTGCGTTTCTTAAAGTGGTCGGGGATTGTTTTCGTTTGGCGGCAGAAACTTTCATTTCTGGACGTTAAATAATCATCTGCATCCCTAATCTCCATACAAATATTTTTATGGAAAACTGTAGAAGAAAGTTTATTCAGTTGTAGGGCCATACAGGGGTTACCTTTACTTTTCAACCTTTTCTTCACCACCTAGTTGCCTTGTTTCTTTCTTCCTTGTTCTCCTTTTATTTATTATAACTTGACATTAGATGATCTATCCAAGTGCCTCTGTTCTCTATGGCATAGTTTTATTTCCTCATTAATATGTTTTTTCCTTTGATCATTTGTTATAGGTAACTTTCCAGTTCTCACTCCATTATTCAGATAGTTACAAGAATTTTCCAACATTTTTAAATTAGGTTTCAGTTTGATCAGGAATTATTGTTCATAATTATCTGTGAAGGGAAATGCGATCCTGGCTCAGAAACAGCCAGTCTGATGAGCTGGCTTTGTGCCGCAGGTCTTGGATTCCCTGAGATCCCAGGGTGCGGAGGAGCTGGAGGGCCTAGGAGTCAAAGCTGACCCAGAAACCTTGGCACTTGGATGCTATGGCTCCCATGAGCTTCAAAACTCCTGGCTTCATGTTTGTCCAGGCTGAAACTGAGCCAAAATCTTGCTAACCTTGGAGGACCTGGGAGTCTGGACCTTTGCAGCTGGCAGTCCCAGGACTTTCTGGGTCACAGGTCCTTGTAAATACATTCAGTGGGTCTTTGCAGAACTGGGAGCCTGGAAAAGTCTTTGTGTTGGGCCACACAGGATCCTGGAAGTGGAGGTGACAAATCCTGCCTGGAAAGCCGGTTTTCACTGCAACTTTGTATTTGAACTCCCTTCATGAAACATTCTTCCAGAAATAATTTGGAATGGTTTTAAGGGGAAACAGTTTCAGAGCAGTGTTAAGTTCTGCAAGTTTCTTGATGTTTTGCTCTTGGACACATTGATATGTGGAAGAAGAACATTTGAGGTATCTTGCAATGGCTCCAGAAGTTTGATTTCAACTCTTGCTCTGGATTTGCCCTAGAGAGCAAGACATGTCCTTGATTTTTGATGACCCCAAGGTTATTTTCACATAAGGGTATATGTAGATGTGTGTGTAGTATGTGTTTATGTTGGAATTCCACAATGATCATAATTCTACTTCTCCTAAAATCAGCTGGAGTTTGGCAACTGATTTCAGTTAAAACAAATTAGATGTTCATTCAGAAATAAACAGATTCTTTGGCATGTTGAGCTTGTGTCTTTTCATAATGGTTATGAGGCTTGCTGCTTTTTAAAACTGGAATGTGGTTTGTGTAATTTATGGACATAAATTAAAATGAAATAGAATTCCAGAACAAAAGTGACAAGGTTGTTAGGGTTCCAGTAACGTGGATACATATTTGGGTTTAGGTTTGGGGTTTTTTTTTCACCTAAAGGAATAAAACACATCTTTAGTGTCTGGCTACAGATTCAGAATGTTACCCTTCCTTAGAACTTCGAATTACCAGAACTGTATGTGGCTGAAAGTCACTTTTAGTGACAAGGTCGGAGTTCAAGTTCAATTTGGATTAGCCTCCAAATATTCAGATGCTTACTGTATCTTAATATCTGAATGGTTATTGGGTAAGAACTCTATCAACTTCTTTACTATGCAAAATCTGGGCTAAGAATCCTATGGGAAAAGCATTTTGTCCTTAAGATTTCTAATACTTTTTTGCCTGAAGAGCCAGGAAGCTTGTGAAATAGTCTTTGTCTCAGACTTTTTTGCTGTTTTACCAGGACCCAAATTTTCTGAACTTTCCAGTGAATGATCGAATATGAGGGGAAATAAAGGCTAGATATTGTCCTGCTTAGTCCAGTCTGTTTGGTCTTTGGGTCTTCTGAGCAGCCAGACAGTGTTTTTTTGTATAAAACTGCACTTGCTGACTTCCTATTGCTGTCCTAGAACACAAGGCAGCAAGTATTGGCGCTGCCACCCAGTGAGGAAAAACTCACTTTTCATCCCACTCTGCTGCTCTCGCTGTCAGTCCTGGGTCGAGAGAGAAGCCACAGCCTCGGTCTCTTAAGCCATCTTCTTTGAAGTAGGGAGAGGTCCTGGAGAGGAGCTCTGTGTGACCAGAGGGGTCTGCTCTTTAAAAGCATGTGCTGCAGTGGGACAGGGCTCTGCTACACCCTTTGTTTAAATATGTCAGTTAACCCTTGTTAACTGAAGTAATGCTTCCTGGGACAGGACAGTGCAGTGGAAAAACAGCCTTTGAAACAAACATTTAGAACCCCATTTTTTATTTTCAGGCCTGTTATTTAAATTCAGTGAGCAGGAAAGCAGTTTAAAATGTTGAGAGGCATAGAAACCAATTCAGAGACCCTACCTGACCTTTAAAAAAAAGGTAGAGAAAAAAAAAAAGGTGTCATGTAGTTGAGTTTCTATGTAAACTTTTTTAGCTGTCAAAGCAAGCACTGAACAGTGCATGTACATGTTTGGATTACAAAGAATATGGATATATTTGCTACTCAATAGAAATCCTCAGAACTGCATGACACAGTATTCAATAAATAAGATGGATATGAAAAGGAAACATCAAACCAATATTTTTTGCAAAAGAGGAGATATTATAAACAGTTAATGAAGTGTCTCAGGTAAAGCAGCAACTATTATGTTTATTACTTTTTTTTTTTTGGCCAAGATTCTGTTCAGCAACATTAAAGTTAAAGTTTAATGTTAAGAATATGCTTAAGACTCCTTACGGTCACCTCTTAAACAAAAGTGCCAATGGACATTGGCTGTTAGCTTTAAAATCACTCAGGTGATGATTACAGGACATCTTAAATAACGGATTAACATATAGGACATATTTAGTGAAAACAACAGCTGAATCTACAGTGACTGTAGTGGATGAGGATTACATTCAAGTGTAAGTGGAAGGACCAGTGACAATAGTAAGGTCCTCCTCCTTTTAAGTGGGTTCTTATTGCTCTGAATGGGTTTCTCTTTTATAGGAAACTACATTCTTCTAATTAAGAAAAAAAATATACCCAAACAGAGATAACATCTTATCTCTTACAGTTTACAAATCAAAAACATCTACTAAATTTGAAATCTTTTGAATTATTTAAAAGACCTATTTAAGAACCTTACTCAGTCTGACTTCTCTGCTGGTGCGGTGTGACATAGAAGATAGAGGACCAAATGCCTTCCTGCTGAGAAGGTACTTGAAGTCTCATACTTCATGCATGAGTGTTGTATTCATTGGGCCAATTGTGATCAGAAAGATGTCAACACAGCTTTGGCATATAATAGAATATATAAAGCCCAATCACAGCTTTTTAAGAATATTTCTAGACATCTTTTGTAAAAAGAATATATTTGGGCTCCTGATGTCAAGTTATAAAGGCACATCTTTTCAACTCCTGACTCAAACTATCTGAACACCACAAAGGAGTGAAATGTATTTCTGTGCTATACTACTTCCTGATAAATTATAAGTACCATGTCTCAGGTGCTAGGACATAGGCTCAGTCTCTCAGTTCAAGCATTATTCTCAAGGCTATATCCTTATACATTCAGCATTTTGGATGCAGATGCCTAAATGTCTTATTAGATATGAATCTAAATTATAATGTGTTTCCTGTTTATGTAGGTAATTGGGCAGTTGGAGGAAAAAACAGCAAATACAGAGTGAGAAGCAAAATGGGAAATGAAAGGCAGCAATAAGTAAAAACTTGAAATAATTACTAATGATACCATTTCTGTAAAATTTTTTGTAAAACTTTGTTTGTTTACTCATCTTTATAAAAATATTATTTTATTCAATTCAGGTCTCACTTTTGCCTGCTCTATAGAATGTTGCAAAACACATAATCAGCAGAAGTTATACAAGCGAAATTAGCAATCCCAAATATTTCTGAGAGTTTACTTTGTGCTGAATGTCCACATTAATGGATGTCAAACTATTTAATTATCATTAATTGGATTTTTAGAAAAGTTTACAATTTCAGAGAACCTGGCGAGGTATTCTTTGCATTATTGACAAAGTTTGTGTTCTGTTTTCTGTCAGTTGAAATAAACAGCTAGAAAATGTGTTTCTCTGCAGCTGTTTTCTGTATTATGTTAAGGAAGATTAAAGGTAGACCATTAATTTGACAAGATTCCTTTATAAATTTTGTTCAGTAAGTCACCAAAGTCTTGACAGTTAAATCTGATTTTTGTCTTGACCATATTAGGAAAAAAAGATCTCTATAAGCTTTTACTTTTATATCATACTGATATGAATGAGAATTGAGATTATTTAATATAGATGATAAATAAACAGCTAAGTCAGATAAGGACATGAGTAACCGTGAAGAGATATGATTGCTAAGGGAAATAAACTCAGGGCTTTGGGGGAAGCTGTTTGTGGGGTGATATATAAATAAACAGCAATAATAAACCTATCTGTTTTCAGAATGACATAGATAAAATGTATTTATTTTTATCTTGTATTACAGTGGGAAACATTCTGTCACAATGAACTAGACCCAAGCTGAATCTTTCTTAAAAGCTAATAAATGATTATGCCTTTTCTTAAGTGGCTGATTTTTAAACATAAACCAACATGTCCTTATACAAAACTCTGTCTTTTAAAATTTATTTTGTATCACTTTTGCAGTATTTGAACACCGGAAACACATTTAAAATTATATAATGGAAGACTATAACACTGTCGGTCACATAGATTGGCTCATATTAGTTTCCAGCTTACTAGTCATGACCTGTCAGTTAAGGAGGCACAATATTTTCCATTATAAACCTCCCTTGAAGTTGCTCTTTCTTTTTTTTTGTCATGCATAAGCTAACCCATGTGCATGACAGATGTTTATGCAGATTCATTAACATTTTGGAAAAATGTAAATTTTGTTTTAGATAACATTCAAAAAATATTATAATTGGTTTGCAGTGAAAAGCGTGTTGTTCATGTGTCCCTGGTACATTTGCCCAAGGAGCAGACTCATTCTGGGGCTTGCCTCCTCCTGACAGACCCCCTAAAGCACCAGGCCACTCAGTCAGTCCTGGCTTGTGTCTAGGTGGTGAGATAGGTGTGCTCCACGCGTCCTCCACGGTCCCAACCTCCTGCTGATGTTCCCACTGGAGAACCATGTTGGACACAAGGACCCACAGGTGTGTTCAGAGGGAGGGCAGCAGAGCCAAGGGTACTAACCCCTGGCAGAGGAATGTGTGCTCGAGGAGTCTGTGAGAGAGACGTAGTCAATGTGTGTCTTCATGCTCTTCCTATCGCCGCTGCTGTGGTACGGGAAAAGTGATAGACACAAACGACAGATGATGGGTTAGTCTTAGAAATAGAATGGTTCATATAATTGTCTTGTTTTGGCAGGCTAAATGAATCAAAAGTCAAGAAACCATTATAGTGGCTCTGAAAGGATTGGCTTGCTTTGTTTATTTCTGCCAAAATAGGAAATAAATAGGAATAATTTTATAATATAGTTGCACACTGTTACACTGTCACTTGTAAATGCAGAAGACTAGATTAATTGACCTGGGATTCTCCTTCCATTTGGTAATGTCAAGATTTATTAAAGCTGTTGGGTTTTGGAGATGTTCAACTTTTGCTTGGAGAAAAAAATGGAAGAGGGTAGTTTTGCCCTGAGGACAGAGTTTTAAAGGTCAATATCCCTTGCTTTATGACTCACAGTGTCACAGGATCTTATGTGACTCATTCTGAGAAAAAAATTGTGACATTAAATTAATCCCTATAAAATTTTTGGTCTTAGTCTGAAAAATATCAAGGAAATATGAAGTAATAATTCATTTCATGTTATATTCTTGTATGCATCAATTGGGTCAGATCATGCTTCCTCTGTGTGTCTGTTTAGAAAAAAGAGAGGTTACGGTTTTAGGCCAAAAAGTGTAAATTTATAGTTTTAAAATAACATAAACACCAAAGCTTTTGAGAGTAATACTTACATTTCAGTTGTGAAGTATTCAAAGTTATGTTCTTAGCTTATATATGCTAACTCCTGGATAACACAGACATGATACTAATTCTTCTCAAAAATTACTTTGTTAACAACATCAGACAGTTAACTATCTCACTGCTGCCTAAGATTCATGTTCATATGAATTTAACGAACCATGGACATAATAGTTCATGTTACACCTATATATGGCACCTACTTAGAACAGTGCTTGAACAATTTCTCAAAGAGAAAGAACAAATTGTTTATGTGTTAATATGTAACAGATCTCTGAATCAGTTATCTCTGCTTATGCTAAATATTATATTACATCCTTAATTTTGGCCAGTACACCAAAACCTATTGCCCTTGAAATATGCTTGTAGGTTACACCCATTTGCAAACTTAAATGGGATGTCATATTAAATTGTGGATTTCATTTTTAAAAAGTAGAAGTATGAATCAGTACTTAAAATCATTTTAGTTGAAATTACATATTGTATTCATTATCTCTAATTATTGCATGATAGGATTTTTCCATAATAAGAGAGTACAAAACTCTCAGAAATTTCTCATGTATTGCTGCTGACCCAAACACAAACAAGCAATACTGTTCATATCTTGATCTCAATTAGTGATCCACTGTGAAGGTACATTTTTCTGGGGAGGGAAAAAAATCCATCATATACATGAATATTTGTTTGCATCTGAGAAAACTGCAATCAAATTCTAATGTTTTTGAAGTCTGAACAGAGGTAGAGACAAAATGTGTTATTACTTTTCACTTTCACAGATCAAAATCTCAAAAATACAATTTCATCAAGCTGTCATAAAGAAAAAAATGTAAGGTTTAATAACAAATATGCCTCTGACAAGGTTTACAATCACACTTGTTAGAAGACATTATTTTAAATCACTTTCTCTACAGATTTCAATAAGATTTACGAGAATTTAGGAGTGTTTAACAGCAGAGGGCATTCTAATTTTCTAGGAAGGTAATAAAAGGACATTTTAACTTAGATAAATACTGCGAAAGTCATATATAAGAGAAACAGAAAGAAAAATTTAAATACAAGGCACAATCTCACAGTAAAATAGTAAGATTTACATATTGTCTTTGCTGGATTATGTGTTTTGAAACTGAAGAAAAATCACTAATATTTCCTGCTTTTAGGGTACAAATATTTGTTCATATGGAAGCTGGTTTGGATATATGTATGAATGTATGTATGCATTCATGCATGTGTTATATATATGTGTATGCCTTCTATGTTTCAATCTGTGAAAAAAAGGTTGAAGCACTTGTTATAGTCAATATAAATATACTCATGTGAAGCTGAAAGAAAATACATACATTTGTATACAGCTAATGTAAGTATATTTCCTTTCACTTTGGAATACCTCCCTGTATGATTTAAGTTAAGTATTTAATCTTTTTCTCCTATGAATATAATCCTGCCATTCCCTTTCAGGCAAAGGTCCCACTGAAATCAGAAGTTTAGTCTGAGCGAGTGTTTTAGGTTTAAGTATTTTGTTGAGAAATATCTGTCAATAATACCGTTTTCAAAGAAAGACTATGCTCTGAAACAGTTTCTGCATTGTATTCTGCTAATTTATTATTTTTAAACTTAACTTAAAAAACACATCTATGAGCAGATAATTTAGAAATGAACATCTGGAAGCTCAGAACAGATGCAGTTTGAGAGTAAGGTGGCTGGAGAAACACTTCACATCTACTGGTGCTCAGGTTTATATTGAATTTGCTTCCTGGAGCAGGAATGTGAGGCAGTGCAATGGCTTTCATATGTTTACAAATGGTGCATGAAAAGCATCACCGTTCAGCATTGTTTGGGTAAGTTAGACCCACAGGTTCTATACTCAGCATGGATTTTTCCTGTCACAAGAGAGGATAAGCTCATCAGGTCCATTAGGTCAGAGGTTGAATAGGAAAGGCAAGAGACCATGCAAGAGTTCCCACCACTATGCCCTACTTGTAAATAAATAGAAGACTTCAGTCTCCACCATTATCAAGTCTTCTCTTCTCACAAACACTTAATTCAGCAGCACAAATAGGCCTTTTTTTTTTTTTTCCTTAAAAGATAAAAAGACACCTACAGATCTTATTCTGTTTGCCTGGGCCTGTCTGCCTTCCTTTACCATTTGTGATGATTGATTGCTTCTGTGTTTCATCAATTAAAAATGTTTTAGAGTACAAAGTCTTCAGCATGTTTAATAGAGTCTGGTTAAGTAAACATCCTCCACCAAAGCAGCACAAGTAGAGCTTAAAATAAATACTGCTACTGTGCCAAGTTCATAATTGCTTGCACATTTAGCACTTTACCGTGTCCTAAGCACAGCCATAAAAAAAAGCTTTGTGTACTTACTGTAGTTGTCATGAAACTATAGCCATTTAAGTATTGCAGGGTATTTACATTTTTGAAATATTTGATTTTCCAGTTTATATCATAAATAGAATTTGTTTCAAAGAACCAAAATCTGAGCCTGAAGATGAGCAGTGGTCAGACTTTGTCAACAAACTAGCCATGCAAGTGCTTTGATACTAATTTCTGCTAGTAGAATAAATTTTCAAGGATACAATGTGAAAGGAGCCAATTCCTCTGTCACTCCCAGTGTTGCCAGCTTTATTGGAAAGGCAGAATTTCACCTGTGATTTTATTTCAAGATAGCTAAAATCTGTTATAGTTAGGTGACAGATACCTGTTACACCCAAGAAAACTGACCTTAACAACTGGGTGTTTCGAACACATATGACTGAAATTGAATGCACCCTCAGTAAGTTCGCAGATGACACTAAGCTAGGCAGGCGCGTGGATTTGCTTGAGAGTAAGAAGGCTCCCCAGAGGGATCTGGACAGGCTGGACCGATGGGCTGAGGCCAATGGTATGACGTTCAACAAGGCCAAGTGCCGGGTCCTGCACTTGGGTCACAACAACCCCATGCAGCGCTACAGGCTTGGGGCGGAGTGGCTCAAAAGCTGCCTGGTGGAGAAGGACCTGGCGGTGTTGGTGGACAGCCGGCTGAATATGAGCCAGCAGCGTGCCCAGGTGGCCAAGAAGGCCAATGGCATCCTGACCTGTATCAGGAATAGTGTGGTGAGCAGGACTTGGGAAGTGATCACCCCCCTGTACTCGGCACTGGTGAGACCCCACCTGGAGTACTGTGTTCATTTCTGGGCCCCTCACTACAAGAAAAACACTGAGGTGCTGGCGTGTGTGCCGAGAAGGGCAATGAAGTTGGTGAGTGGTCTGGGGGACAAGTCTTACGAGGAATGACTGAGGGAACTGGGGCTGTTTAGCCTGGAGAAGAGGAGGCTGAGGGCAGACCTTATCACTCTCTACAACTACCTTGAAAGAAGGCTGTAGACAGATGGGGACTGACCTCTTCTCCCTAGTGACAAGTGATAGGATGAGAGGAAATGGGTTCAAGTTGTGCCAGGCGAGGTTTAGGTTGGATATTAGGAAATTTTTTTTCACTGAAAGGGTTATCCAGCATTGGAATAGGCTGCCCATGGAGGTGGTGGATTCACCATCCCTGGAGGTGTTTAAAAAAAAGATGTGGTGCTTGGGGATATGGTTTAGAAGTGTTTTTTGTCAGGTTAGGTTAATGGTTGGACTTGATCTTAAAGGTCCCTTCCAACCTCAACAATTCTATGATTCTATGATTCTAAAAGTTTTACCCTCAATTATATTTGGGGGATGTGATTATTTAAGAAATATCTTTTATGCAGAGTAATCTATGCATTAAAGTCAATGTCACTTAAAAAAAAGGAAAATATTTATACTAGAAAAATACATAAATTTTAAAAGTTACATAAATGTAACTGAAAATAGGCATATATAAATGGGATAGCTATGGCTACATGCTTCTGGAATATCTGCCAGGATGCTCCAGCATTTATCTGTCATCTGTGCTTAACTTCTTTTCCCTAAAAATTTCTCACATACTGTCTTCTCTATCACTGCTTTCATTTTCAATCTTGTTGTCTACAGTAAGGATATCTTTTTTCTACCAATTACTGAGTAATGTGGTCAAATAAGGGAAAGTAGAAGGAAGTTCTGAAGAAAAGGTTACCCAGAGAAGTTGTGGATGCCCCATCCCTGGAAGTGTTCAAGGCCAGGTTGGATAAGGCTTGAGCAACCTGGTCCAACAGAAGATGTCCCTGCCCATGGCAGGGGGGGTGGAAATAGATGATCTTTAAGGTCCCTCCCAACCCAACGCTTTCTATGATTCTATGATTCTATGAAAAGATAGCTGAAGTGCTTCCCTACTAGATTTAACTTCAGCTTAAATCTGAGTTCCAGTTTTTCTGTCTACAGCTTCTTCCACCTTCCATGTCTTTTTCTTTTTCCCTCCACCACTCCTTTGGGCCAGTGAAATTTTGAGCCTGTTCATATGCTTAATAAATGATAAAAAGTAAAAATCAATTGTTTTATTATTTGGTGGTTACTAGAGGTTTTCTGTCCTGTGTAATATTTTTCAGATTTAAAAAGTTCCCACGCTTTACACTGGAATTGAGAATATAAGATAGCCATATGTATATGAATGAGAAATCAACTATTTAAAATACAGATTATTGTAAGAATTCCTACAGATCATATTTGTGACATGTTTGACCAAACCACTGGCAAGCAGAGTGTTCTTGTTTTGAATTCCAAACAATAAGATTGCTATATTAGGCAATGTTCTTTAATATTTATGAAATACTAAATTTGAGGTTTGCTTAAGCAGGCAATAACCATTCACAAAACTTAAAACTAGGTCAGGAAAAGTTTTTGTACTTCATAAGCCTGTATGCACTTTGTCGAAATTATGTCACAACATTCCAGGCAATTGTTATGTTGCGTTAGCAAAAGGAAGTACTGCATTGTTAAGAAAAAAAAAATAATCTTTAATTGACTACTTTAATTAAAAAAACTCATTAAATGTTGCAATTTCATAGCTGTGCAATGATACAGTGCATTTGCTTGATGACAACACAGCACTGAACTACCCAAAAAAATGAGTAGCACAACCATGCTATTCTCCCAACAGAGGAAACTAAAGCATTACAAAGAAAGGAAACTTTAACAAACAAGTTCACATCAATTAACAGTGTAGTTAATCCATTTGCTTTGATAACAGATTGAAAAGTATATTTCATTGCATGCCATTTATGGTTCAAGAACATGAGAATGAATATCTGATCTAGGAGAGATTTCTGAAGGAAATATCCTTCTGTGAAGCGGATGTATTGAAAGCTTTCTGTTTTATTTTTAAGAGAGCTAATTACTCTGGAGAAGAAAGATAGACTTACCCAAGTTAAGACAGCAAGTAATTTCTTAATCTGAATATTTATCTGATACAGATCCAGGTACTGGTTTCATGATACCTTTTCCTTCTTTCTTTTTATGTTTGCTTTTTTTTTGTTAGTTTTTTTTTTCTTTTTATTTCTCTTTTTGTCTCTCTCCTGAGCATATGTGAGCAGATGTTGTAGGTATATATGATAACATTAAATAGGCACCTAAAGATGTATTAGAAATCGTACCATGATATACTTACCTAGATGGAGTATGTGGCTAAACTGTGGTAACAGAAAAAAAAAAAGGAGATTATAACATTGAAGACATCTCAGGAAAAACAGAAATGTTGAATTCAAAGGTAGGTTAGTATAAGAGTTTCGCTCACTTTGCTCTAAAGTCGCAGGTTACATAGTCTTCTCTCTGTTACCATGGATCTGCTTGAAGACTACTGCTCTAGTTTGTCAATGGCTTTCTTGTATTGGGGAACCTAAACTGGGCTGCAGGTCTCCAGATATGGTCTCGTGGATTCCAAATAGTACAGGGCCTTTTGCAGTTAAGTGCCAAATAGGGAGGAAGCCTCTCAGCCCGCAGACTATGCTTTGTTAATGTGCTTGTGGCTGGCCTTCATTGCTGCAAGGGTACCCTCTCACTCAACTCCACCAGGACCCCTAGGGCCTTGTCTGCAGAGCTGCTCCACAGCCAGTTGACCTCCATCCTGTAGTAATGCACTGGGCTGTCCCCTCTGAGGTGAATGATTTTGTACCCAGTGATGTTGAACATTATTAGGTTTCCATCAGTCTGTTTCTCCAACCTGCTGGGGTTCCTCTGAACATCATTCCTGCTCTCCTGCATATCAGCTGCTCCCTGAGTTTCATATCACCTGAAAATTTGCTAAGGATGTATTTGATTTCTTTTTACTAATTGGCAATTAAGACATCAAACAGTATTGGTCTCCAGTACGAACCCCGAGCAACAGCACTTGCAGCCATCCACCAGCTAGATTTTAGCTGAAGCAGACCAAATGGTTTTTCACCCACCTCTTAGCCCACCTGTTCAGTCCTCTCCTTCCCAGTATGGCTACTGGTTGGACAGGGTGAATGTCTTGCTAAGTCAAGGTACACGGTACCTGGTACTGTCTCCTCATCCCCACAGCCAGCTGTGTTGTCATGAGAGGCAAGCAGAAGAGATAAGTAGGAGTCACCTGAATTGACTGAGGCCTCGTTACTGCAATCTGTAAAGTGTGTATTACATATTTTATTTTCTATTTCTTCTTTTGTATGTAAACATCTGTAGTATGGTATTAATAACTTTAAAATATTAAAATAAGTTACTAATTTAAATGATCAAACGTTGGTATTACACACTTTACAAATACTCATCTGTAGGAAATAGTTGGATACGCACCAGCATCCTCAACAGGCCACTGGTACAATTTTGCTTTATTCAAACAGTCCCTTAGAGTTTGATAAAATTCTTGATCAAAGATCCCCAGCTCTTAGTTCGTTTCAGTCCCTAATTCTGGAAATCCAGCATCTCTTCTTGAAACAAAGTCCAAACTCAGTGCTGCATTATTTGCGTGTCCAAAGATCCAATGCTTTAAAATCAAGGGACTGAACACAAATTTGGACTTTTTTTTGGTCTAAGTCAAACTGCCAGTGGTCAGGGGATCTGGGGTGACTGAAGAGTGCAACTTCCAAAGGGTGTCACGCCAGAACTTGTGTATCCGACCATCTGAGATGTGCCAGGATGCTTTTTAGGTACAAAATGTGACAGATTATGATGAAGCAGGGTGAGGAAAAGCTACCTTAAAAAATCCTTTCATAACCAAAGTCACGGAGTTCATTGACTGAAGGGTAGTTACAGATTTGTTTTAACTTTCCACAGATAATTGCACATATACAATTGCAACAGTGTTGTATTTTTATTAGGGATTTATTCTATGGTGAAGGAAATATTCAGAACTTTTAAAAAATCTTACATTAAAAAGCCAATATGAAATGAAATATCCACATACAAATGAATTTTATAATCATTTCATCACATTTATGGGCAGACAAAATGATCCTTTCTGTTTTTCACAGATGACTTTGTGTCACAACAAATGTCCCAACTTTTTCAATGAGTTAAGAAAATTCCATTTTTCTGCCTATCTAAACACCAGGGTGCCATACATTTTCCTCTGAGAGGGAGCAAAACTGTCCTGACGACACCCGCGCTTAGGAAGAACACCATCATTTTCTCTGCGGTATTGGGGGAATAACAGACCAAGTGACTTTCTCAAGGATGCAGGAAATCTGTGGTAAAGCAGAAAACAGAATCCCAGTATCGTGATACTCTAGACAGCAGTGTTAACCACCAGACCACCAAAGCTCAAGCCTGAGGCACGCTCTGCTGAGAGAAAAAAGTCAAACTAAATGTTTCCAATTGAAAGTGGTGGGACTTCCATTCCCTTCCACAGTTACTCCCCAGCAGAGCTGCACAGGACCTCGTGTGTTGCCTGACTGTAAAAACAAAAGCTCTGAAAGATATACATTAAGGGTCATCGCAGGTGACTCTCTCATGTGAGCTGGGACTGCAAGGAGAGGACTTTCTGGACATCACGTTGTGCCAGCTTTCAGGTGCGCTGTCAACATGGTTCCTGTTTCAGCAGAAGAACACTTAAAAGAATAGTTACAAACCCCTCTAATCAGAGTTGCACTTAACATTCACAGTCCACACCAAGGGAAACAAGAATAAACAAAACATGCAACTGCAATTCTTGAAAGCCTTTTTTTAATAGCCTGCGTAGCCTGCGGTTGTGGACTGGGTGGCACAGGAGAGACCGGCGGCTCTCTTGTGTGGTTCCTAGCAGTGACAATCATGGCAGTCACGGAGTCACCCGAGCAGAGCACTTAGCAGGGACAGCGGGCTGCCAGCCACACCTCGCACCCTCTCACCACAGCTGGACGGCTGGGTAGGACAGACAAATTGCTAGTTATCTTGATTAGTGCATTAACTCTGGATAAGGGGGAGACAAGAAGGGAGGCAACATTCAGACACACCAAGATAACACAGGACAAGTGAGAAACAGCTAGAGGATGTCCAAAGTTTCTTTTGCAAGGTAAGGTTAGTCGATTTTACACTCTTCTGTTGACCAGTTATGAAATTACTGCTTGGCTTTAAAATCTGTAACATTTAGTGTATCTTCCTAGTTATCACAGCAACTAATTTGCTACTGTTAGGATGAATGTCAGATATGCTTAAAATAAACATGAAGGTTGTGGGGGATTATTTTGGTTGGGGTTTTGGATTCTTTTTTGCTTGGTTATTTTTCATTTATTTAAGAAGTGCTACAAATAACTTAAGTAGTTTACCAATTGTCAGAAATTAATATTGAACGCATAGTAAAACAGTTTTTCTGCTAGCAAATTCTAATACTGATTCAAAGGAGAGTTATTTTATTTCACAACATTGCTTCATAATTAATGGATAAGAATTTGCATGTAGAGGATTGCACTTTCCAGTGTTACTTGTTCTAGTCTAAGTGTAAAAATCTTTTTTCTTTGTTTTTTGTTTTTTTTTCTGTAGAAGGCTTAATTGCTTGGAATTTCTTGGAATTACCATATTATGAAAAAATATTTCCTTTCATGTAGAAAAAAAACTAAATGACTAGTCACACATATTTTCAGGGGAAAAAAAGTATGGAAATGCAACGTGCATTTACTAGATAATAAGAAGAAAAATCTAAAATAAAACCAATCTCTGAAAATTGACCTTCCTCCTCAATTTTTATAATTTTCTTCAGATAATGTATCAATGACATTTGTAAATCTGTAGACAGCTGAAAAGAAACCACTGAAATATCTTGTTTCCTGCATAGAATTATCACAAGTATATGAAATTTTCTAATGCCAAATTTGGAAGTACTCTAATATTTCAGATGCCACTGTGTGATAAATGTTGTAAATGTTGGTGTCCCTAGGAAGTTTTCTTCTGTAACAACTTCAGGACAATAATGTTGCAAACTCTTAACATGGATTTTGGAAAGGTCATAATAGGAATGGGAAAATGTGCTCTAGAGCTCCTCATTAGTGCTCCAGCTTCCTGGAAGACTTGTCACCTATATATGCGGCATCATGCTGGAAATCATTCGTCTAACTGATGTTTTAGCACAAGAACATTTCTAGATGGACCCTGATCAGCATCCCCCCACCTCCAATCTGTTTTCTTTTAAAATAAACTTTCCAAAGTAGAGACTCTGATTCAGCAGGAAATTCAGTGGTTAAACTGGAGATTCTCTTTGGAAAGAGAAGACTACACTCGTATGTGGTCAGGCTGACATATTTTGGGGTGAAATTGGACTGTCCTTTGGGAAATATAAATAAAAGAATGAGAACACTGAAACACCTAAATAGCATTTTGATGGGTGTTTTTTTGTCCCTTACCATAAAATGAATTAGAGACTAAATCAAATATGAACAAGCTGAATAATACTCTTCCCTTCTCATCAGAAAATTTTGATGAAATTGCAGTGAGAGAAATGGTTAGAAAGACTTAGTGACATTAGGCTCGGGAACCTGACAAAAGTTAATTGGATTTTGTGAAGTGTAATTGCTAAAAGGAAACAGAATAAAATCCCCAAACTGCACATTTTAATTTGTGTCACAAGAGAAAATTTGAACTACCAGATTTATCTGTATTTTGGTATTTAGCTGTGGTAGGTAAAAGCCAAGGAAAAAAATATGCTTTGGTCTCAGTGAGGGCAAATACCTTGAAGAAAAAGTTTGAAGTGTAATTCCAGATCAAATTTCATAGCTAGATCTTTCCTTTGGTCCTTCTCAGTCACAAACATACGGACAGAAGCACTCAAACTCCATGGCTGCATTTGAATTTTGAAGGTTGGCACGGTTTCTGACAGTTGCCAGTACCAGATGTTCCTGAAGACAGTCTTTATTTATTTTTAACTCTGTTGATAGGAGCCATCTGCTTCCTAAATATCTCAGCTAAGGAATGACTGTAATGTATATTTAATAATTAACTGGTAATGAGCTGAGCTGAGCAACTTTATAATTGAGTAAACATTTGTAAATCCATTCTCTTTTTTCGCTTACCTAACAGGATTTTAAACTTTTGGGATTTGCAAAGCACAGTGTTTTTCAATTTTTTTCAGCGGATGAGGACCTTTAGGTACTGATATGAAGTTAACTTACTTTTCTTTGATACTTTTCACCAATTCCTTAGACAAAGGCTATGAATTGAAAAATCAGCAGAATAAAAATACTGCAAAAACTATATTCTGAACCAAAGGCATACATATTCAGTTCGGATAAACCAACAGTTAAACACTGTAAAAGACAAAGGTGGCCCAGAGTAAAATAGAATCAACTTAGGCTTTGGCAAATTTGTTTTCTAAGAGAGATTTTTTGCCTTTTCTTGTCCATAAGATGTAGAGTTTGACTCAGTGATAAAATAAGCCATTCCTAATAACAAACATTCCTGCCCAAAGAAAAAAATGGAATTTCCCATACAAATCTTAAGCAGGCACCCTGATCCCAATTTTCCTGCTGTTGATTACAAAGATTTTTTTGCCTTTGATGATAGCTTTTATGGATTTTGGCCAGTCCAGCTCACTGTTAAGAATCACTGATGATCTATGATTTATAGCGGTATGTCAGCGCCAACTTTGAAAACATGAATGTTCTTTTCTTCAGAATCACTCTGAAAATCCCTTGAGAAGAGGAGAACTGTCTGGCCCTT
Organism: Ibidorhyncha struthersii; assembly: GCA_013398815.1. NCBI lineage: Eukaryota > Metazoa > Chordata > Aves > Charadriiformes > Charadriidae > Ibidorhyncha > Ibidorhyncha struthersii. The sequence goes on from VZSZ01001404.1 coordinate 1,099,072, forward strand.
CCATTTCCAGTCTGAGCAGGAAGTTCAGGGTAACAAGAAAGCTAGAATAATACCAGAATATTTGTACAAAGTTAAAGCTGAATCTGGAGTGAAATCAAGTGTATGTTTTCTTCTTTTTCTTTATTAATTAGGCGTGTAATGCTTATCAGGAGATGATTTTATCCTGGTGCTTTGGTCACATCTTAAAGTTGTCACAAAGCCCTCCTCTGTAACAAGAACATGACTCCAAATATTTTCTGCTTTTTATGGTCTGCACACCACAGAAACGTCATGTGGATTTATTGTACCCTGAGAAGACCACCTGAGAAGCTGGGCTTGGGAGACACAGCCAACATCTGAATTACCCAGTTTGCTAGATTAGACACCCTAACCACAGCATGTACATTGACCTGTGTCATCTTCTCCTCCTTCTGTGCCCATCCTGGTCTCATATCTTCAGTCCCTGCTGCCTTTAGAGTTGTGGTGGAGAATACAACTTTTACTCTGTTATGAAGTGCAGGAAAATACAGAGGCACCTTGTACACAATTATTATTTTTAAGCACAATACTGCCCCATGTTTAACTGCTTGTATTACCATATGATATCTAAAGGAAAACACAGTCAAACTACTAAGGCACTTAGCATCCCTCTTTTGTCTTTAGAGTAATCTATTACTAGCCGTCATGTTTTTTTATCTTCACTCGGAAAGACATTTCCATTGACTTCTGGTTGATCTCAGATTGAATTTTGTAGCTAAATCTTTTCTGTGTTTTAGGACTTCAGCCTTAAACAAGGACAGAAATGCTCAAAGTCCAGTGCTGTCTTTGAATTGGGTAGGTTGGCAGATTGCTAAGGCAATTTTACCTGTGTCAGCATGAAAAGAAAAAAGGGAGGGTGGGTGAGAATGAATAACTGAAGCTGAACCTCTTCAGGGATGGACAATTTATCAGCTCTGTACAGTAGGATCAAGAAAATGTATGGAGTGAAATCAAGACAGACCTAAACTTGTGCACAAAACAATAAAGCAGTGGCACACAAGGAATTTCTCAGTGTGACATGTCTCTTTTCAAAGCTGGCTCTGAAAAAACTCTGCATGGAGCTCATTAAAATTCTGCAGTCATGGTCCACAAACAGAGCAGGACACACAATGAATAAAGGTCTGTACAAACATGGAGTTTCGGGGAAAATCAGAGTGCTTTGTTACAACCTGATGGTTCAGTCTTGAAAACTATACTCTCACTAGTATTCTTATTGGCTTCAATCGCATGATGGAGTCCTCAGGGCTATCTAAAGGAAAATCAGCTCTGCAGACTCATCAAAAACCCCACCAGTCCAAATATACAACGTCTATTCACTCCTTCTTCACCCCGTTCCCTCACTATGGCTAACCATATGTGGTGTTCTCTTCTTTTATTTTTTTTTTTGATTGAAAATATGATATGGCATGTGAGAACAATTTTGCATATTATTTGAAATTTTTGTGTAAAGAAACAGACTTTTTTGCTCACTACAGCAAAACACTGGATTTTTCAAAATTTAACAGACATTAAGACCTGAGAGGAACAGTTAGCCAGAACTTCTTCATAACATAAATAACTCCTGTACAAACCCATATCCTGCAATCGAGTTGGACTGTATTTTCTAGAAGGAAATCTAAGGTGAAATCCTGATCCTGCCTTTTCAGACATAAACAGCTCGTGGGAAGTGGAGAATCGAGTTCTGGTATTTTTTTGTTTGGTTTAATTCAAGGTAAAATCTGCCCTTAATTATAGCTTATGAACACTAATGTGTACAACAAAATGGTAAATGTTGTGCAGCACTATCCAGGACAGCAACAGTTGCTCTGTGAAATCCAATCATGTCTTCCTTTCTCAGGCAGCACCCCCCTTCATTAGTTTCATCTGGATTTTATCTGTATAAAGAAGTGCAGGATCTGATCCCATAAACTGTGGATGAAATAAATTCCACAGGATAACTCATTAAGAAAACAAGTCAAAAGGAATTTTTCTGTTTGTAGTGTGACAGATGTTGACAGCAGCTAACCTTACCAGCAAGCTTGTTGCTTCTATGTAAACCTGTTCTCTTTCAGATTTTTGGGACACATTGCCAAAGAACTTTGGCAGAGTTTCTCTTTGCCACTGCTGATCCCTTTTAACGAGGTTTGTGGGTCATTTGAAAGCTGCAAAGCAAAGTGAGACTTTGCTTTTCGTGTTTTGCCAATTTCATTATGCTTTGGCTGGTAGTTAAGGGTCATTTCCAAAAGCCTAATGGACATTTTTATTAGGTTTCTACAAGGGTACTACTTACTTTCTTTTCCTGGCATCTTTCCATATTCGCTGTGACTAATGCAACCTCTATTGTTATTTGACAAGAGGAAAAAAAAGACAATTTTTTTCATTCCCCAAGGAGAGAAGCTGTCAGCTACCAGAAGAATAAAGACTTCACTGTTTACCTTTCCACACAGCCCAATGACTGCACAGAGGCAACAGGAGATTTTTAATGGATTGAGTGAAAGAATACGCAAAACAGCATCAATGGACTGAAAAAGTAAACAATTTGCATATTTCTTCTTGTCAGTCCACTTTTCTTCAGTGGCATATTGCTATGGAAACAAGTGAAGATCACTTTAAGATGGCTATTAGCATTTCAAGCAAAAAATGGTCACCTTCATGGAAGGTTGCTATGTCATCTGGATGCACTAAAGTGAATGCCAAAGTGATTCAGAGTGCATAGAGCACCCGGCTATTTATTGCTTGCAGGACTGACCTTATGTACGTCCCCAGGCAGAATTGCCAGTCGAACCAAAAGGGCGTTTCGGCTGAGTGAAGAATGAAGGATCGCGCTGCTGGGAGCCACTCGTCTGCTCAGTGCCGGGCCTTAGGAACTGGCTTGGCTTTTAGACAGATGTATTTGAGTGGGAAATCTCAGCTCCCCGATCCCAGGATAGCTCTGCCAGGATGACCTTTTGTCCCTCTTAAACAAAGGGAGAGGGAGCATTTTCATAATACTGGGATACTTATTGACACTTTGCATTTTTCCCTTGAATTCTCCTTTCTCAGGGGAAGTGCAGAGAACAAAATTTCTTGCTTTTCTCTGTGCATCTCACACCCAGCCTCAGACTGTCTCCATTTCAGCAAGTGCATGTGTCTGACAAATTTGGTGGCCTTCTACAACAGGGTTACAGAGTTGGTGGATAAGGGAAGAGAAACTGACATGATCTACCTAGACTCGTGTTAGGCATTTGACACTGTCCTCCATGACATCCTTGCCTCAGAATTGGAGAGACATGGAATTGACCAATGGATGGTCACACTCAAAGATTTGTGGTCAAAGGCTTGATGTCCAAGTGGAGACAGTGATGAGTAGCATTCCTCAGGGGTTGGTACTGGGACCGGTGCTGTTTAACATCTTTGTTGGTGACATGGACAGTGGGATTGAGTGCACCCTCAGCGAGTTTGCTGATGACACAAAGCTGTGTGGAGCAGTCACACTGGAGGGAAGGGATGCCATCTAGAGGGACATGGGCAAGCTTGAGAGCTGGGCCTGTGCAAACGTCATGAAGTTCAACAAGTCCAAGTGCAAGGTCCTGCACATGGATCAGGGCAATTTGACGCACAAATATAGGCTGGGTGGAGAATGGATTGAGAGCAGCCATGAGGAGAAGGACTTGGGGTGTTGGTGGATGCGTAGTTCAGCATGATCTGGCAATGTGCGCTGGCAGCCCAGAAAGCCAACCACATCCTGGGCTGCATCAAAAGAAATGTGGCCCGCACGTCAAGGGAGGGGATTCTGCCCCTCCACTCCACTCTGGTGAGACACCGCCTGAAGTACTGTGTCCACCTCTGGAGCCTTCAACATAAGAAGGACATGGACCTGTTGGAGCGAGTCCAGAGGAGGGTCTGGAGTACCTCTCCTATGAAGACAGACTGAACAAGTTGGGGCTGTTCAGCCAGAAGAAGAAAAGGCTCCGGGGAGACCTTATAGCAGCCTTCCAGTACTTAAAGGAGGCCTAAGGAAAGATGGGGAGAGACTCTTTGTCGGGAGTGTAGTGATAGGAGGAGGGGTAATGGTTTTAAACTGCAAAAGGTTAGATTTAGATTAGGTATTAGGAAGAAATTCTTTACTGTGAGGGTGGTGAGACACTGGAACGGGTTGCCCTGAGAATGACTTGGATGCTCCATCCGTGGAAGCGTTCCAGGCCAGGTTGGATGGGGCTTTAAGCAACCTGGTCTCGCAGAAGGTGTCCTTGCCATGGCAGGGGGGGTGGAAATAGATGATCTTTAAGGTCTGTTCCAACCCAACCAATTCTATGATTCTGTGATCCTTTACTCCATAAGATGCTCTTCAAGTATCTTACCCCTCAGCTGGGGTATATATTTTACTTTTTATGAAACAAATGATAGTTTTGATGTATGCATCCATAACGGACCAGACACATTATTCAGGACAGGAAGCAGGGTGGAGAGAGTGTGATATTCTTTATTGACAGTCCAGCAAGGGTAGAATTTTTGTAAGGATTTGACCCTTGACCCTGCAGAATATTTCTGCATATACATGCAAAGCAGAGGGTCAGAAGGCTTTCCCTTCATCATTTCCCTATTACAGTAGCATAAATGAAGCAGTTATGGTCCCCAAAACCTCTTGTAATATGTTCCAGCCTTTTTCTTCTCACTTGGACCAAATGTTACTGGAGAGGATCGCAAGGCACATGGTAACACATGCCACCACAAATGTACTTCCTCAGCAAGTTTGGGACCTCCTGCAGGTCAGTGGCTCCAGTTCCTCCTGCCGGGCTCTGCAGAGGTTCCTCCTCACCCCTCAAAGGGCAATTCAACAGAAAGCAGCATTTTTCATCAGATATCTTCGTCTTCAGACAGGTTTTTCTCAGTGAACATTTCTATGTTTCTCAAAAATTTCTATGTACCAATCCTCCTTCAGACACAGCTCCATCAGCACAAGCTGGGAAATTTGTCTGAGCAAATTCTGAAAGGCTCAGCAAGCCATGTATGACTCTGCTGCCAGAACTGCTGACCTGCATCACTGCCTGCCAGCGCTGATCGCGTCAGACTAATTATGAGATAGTGCTATGTCTTCCTCATACACTGAAAGAGTAAAGCTAGTGCACATTTAAAGTTTCCAAGGGATTGAACACATAGACATAGCTTGTGATTCTTATATATATATGTGCATTTAACATTCTTATATATATATTCTTATATATGCCTTTGCATTTTCTGAGCTTCAGAAAGAATATACTTTATTAACAAAACCCTGTTAACCCATCTTTTATCTAAAGGCCTTTAGAATGTGTCTTGATTTATCATAGTTAATTGTGTTTGTTCTCAGTGTCAGAGGCTAATATGTGCATTTTAAAATGCTCAAATTAACCACTTTTAAAGTTATAGATCTTACTGGACTTTTAGCTCAAAGGAATACATAAAATAGGCCTGTAAATTAATTTCTGACATTTTTCATACCTATTTATCAGTTGTGTGTAAATTGTCGTGAAACTGATACTGAATTTAAATGAAAGATATTTCATGGATCATTTTCTTAATGTTTATCTTGTTATAACATCTAATGCATTCCAGAAGTGCAGCTAACTTTTATTTAATGGGTTGACTTTGCTAAGTTTAAGAACCCTCTGTGTTTACCTCATGGTGTTTCAACACTCCAGGAGTTCCAGTATGATGTGCAGGAAAGGAACGAAACTCACTCGAGCATTGTGGCGTCCTGTGGGGGTTAGAAATGTCTTGTTTTGTCACCTCTTTTTTACTTCTGTCTATTCAGCTCTCTGCAACATATTTATAGTATGAATCTATGAGACGTCCTCAGATACTCATTTTCTATGTGTCCATGTATGTTTCTTACATTTTAATGCCAATATTATTTTAACAACATTTAGTCCTAGCTGTCAGGATAGTTTGAATCTTATAGCAAAACAAGTCTGTGCCATCTGGGAGTTTGGAGTCCACTTGTTTGATCCTTTGGTAATTATCTTTGTAAAACAGTGCAATGCATCCAGATTTTTTTTTTTTTTTTTTGCTGTTGTTATTCAATTGTATTGATTTTATAGAACTGACAAGTGGTGAAATAATACTTTTCATCAACTCAGTGCACCAGCCAGATTTCCCTGACAGCTGTTGTGTTAATATTCCATACTTTCTAGTCAGGGAACATATTTATACTGGCACATTATTAGTGTACTCTCATCGCTATGGGACCATTAACTTACTGCTGTCATCTCGGCAGTCTGAAAGGATGGACCTGTCTTAGCTGTATGTGATGAGTCAAATAAGGTCCAACCTGTATTTATTTAACTGACTTACTGTAAGAACCCAAGACCTCGTGATTCAGTTTTCTTCTCTGCAAAATGAGAACAATGACATTTTCTTACTTCTGAAGATAAACTTACTTCATAGATAAATACATTAAAGAATGTGAGATAAGAAAATAATGGTGCTGTAGTTAGAAAAGGCTAATCTGATGTGAGTTCTTGGTGGCTAAGGGTGGCAAAATTATATTCACAAGGATCTAGAGTTGAGAATAAATTCACTGCCTGGACTGATTTGGGCTTGCTTTCATGTGTGAATACCTTCGAACCTAAGTGACAGGAAACGGTTTCCAACAAATATCTTTAATCAATAAAAGTTTGACATTTAAATATTTTTCTCCTATGAGTTTGAATGAGTTGCTTACATTTTACCTGATTGTATAATATTATGCTGAAGACTGCATCTTAGATTTCATTAATATCAATTGTTATAAATGACATTACTGAAAAGATAGGAATTATCATAAAAATGGGTTATTGGTTGAAAATACTTCATTAGACAATTATGTCAGTATGCTAAAAATAACGTGTATTTATTTAAAACGTTACAGAGAATACTGATATAGTATAATGAATCATAATTATTCTAATTATAATTTTAATTTTTACCAACTTTGCCAGGAAAGGACACAAATACATGGTTTCTTTAAAAGCTCAAAACCCAAAATTATGTAGCAAGTCACTGTACATAACAACTGTAAAAATTATTGTATATCCATATGTATTATATGTATACATGAATTATAATAATGTAAAACTTGAAATAGGTTTAGCATGATGCATGCTATACACCTATACATGTAAAAATGCCTTTTGACTTTTGTGATATCCCATGCATATTAAATTGCTTTCCTTTATACATAACACAAGGGGACATAAACAGCCATCACGATGCTATTACGAAAATGTGAAGCTGAGTGTGGTTATTTTCAGACTTGAATTATTCCCTTTATGTTTAGACATTGGATACATATTGTAAGTGGATTTTGAATGGAATCAGGAATCTGTTTTTTTATCTAGTTTGCACAAGGTTTTACAATCATCTTCCAACAAATATTTATAAAATAAATTGGAGTATAGTAGTTTTAAGATTTAAAACCTATTTGAAATTAGCAGTGATGGCCAAAGTAGTAAGCACATTCAGGAAGCACTTCCCAAGTACAGATATTGTCCTAGAGAATACAGAACTTACTTCACACAACTGAGTTGGATAATGAAATAAACCGATATTTAGAAGTCAGTTATATGTGGGAGTTTATTTGTATTGCAATGATAGAGGCGAACAAAAACAATGGCACGTTGCATATTTTGTTAGTGAGATACAATACTTTTATTCAAGAGAAGTAATGAACAATTTACCTTGCTTTAGATTTTTATATGTAGTGGTCTGTAGCAATAAGATTATTGCTGCCTGTAGAGAGTTTTGAGTAATGGAACTCTCAAATATTTTGGTCAGATCCTAACTGGATTTAAACACTCTGAATGTAACTTAAGCAACATTTAAGCACCTAGATTCAAGCAAATGGTACAGAATCCTTCACTCCTCCTCCCTTCTCAGACTACTTAAGTACTTGGAAGTAAGTAGTAATTGGTGGTTAAAAAACACATAGATGCTCAAGACTGTGCTGCTGCCTATGCTTAGATGACTTTGGATAAGGCAAACCTTTCAGTTTCTATTTGCAGGTGAATTTATCTGGATATTCAAACTGAGCATCCCCATAACTATGTGGACTCAGTGCAGCAATGTGCTTGGAGAGGCCAGTGGCACTGAGTTTAATGCAAAGAATACCAGCTGCAGCCTCCTGTATTCACTCAGAAACTGGCAAAAGGACAGACAGAAAACCTATGTAGTCACTGCACCACTGAAAGAACAGATCCTTGAACTGCAGGCAATACACAGCTGATTGATCGTCATCAATGGCAGCTAGGTCCATTTCTGTTATTAGACGCTTTGACAGTAGATGATAACCCAGTGGATTTACACACATTCAGGAGAAAAACCCCTCTGTGTTATAGTTGCGTACTGATCTCATTTTTTTCAGATACTGAAAAATTATTGAGCTCAAAACTGATATTGGTCAACCCAATCAATTCCATGATTTTCAGACTAGTCTGTTACTCCTTGAAAGGATTAAACTCATACTACCTACAGCAGAGTTTTTGGATCATCTAATTTTTGAATGAAACACACAGGGATCTGAAAACGCAACACAGAGGAAGACATTAAACTGACAGTAGTTTCAGTTAATAGCCACTTCAAAAATTTTATGCTATCACATAGCCAAGTTCAGGGTGCAAGCCTTTGCAAATACAGACGTAAAGCCCAATCTGCTAGAACTGTAACACACAGCTGTCCTAGGTCTTTTAAATGAAATCCTTTTGACAAAAAGGTAGAAGAAGATTGTCTGGTTTGTCTCAGTAAGAATACATGTATCACCCTGTTAATTCATTCTTTTCTCTAGAAAATCTATTTAACAGTATCCTTATCAAATGTGTACTAATAAAGCCTGTATATTACCTGCCTTAATTATATAAGTGGAAAAAGAAAGGACTCTTCTGAATAATTTCAATTACTGATGTAAATTTTTTACAGACTAAATTTAAATGTTTCAGAAAATACAGGGACCAAGAAATACAGAGCTGAAAAAAATATGCTTGAATTTGATCTTACTTGCCAGCCTTCAGTAGTTACAAAAATGTAATTGCTTTAAGTCTAAACATACCGTATGAATTGGTTTAGACCATTTTTATGAATGGCCTAATACCCGCAGCTGTAGTTTGAGCTTTTTACAAGAACTTACTAATCATTAAAAATCTTTTTTGTTTTCTTGATCTTTTGAATTTTTGAGAGCTTGTTCTGTAACAGGGTGGGTTTTTTTAACAGACTTGTTCTACAAGATACTTACTCCATTGTCCCTGCTTGTTAGGAAAGCATTGCCAGTTCCAAATAAGAGACCTGAATAAAAAAAATACTGGGAACACTTAGAGCTCAGGATTTATTTTATTCAAATGTAAACGTGAGTTAATCCCCCTTTTTCCTAAAGGAAAATGTGGCATGGAGATGCCAAATGGAGACAGTGGCACAGTAAGCTCTAGACCACAGGAGTTTGTAATTTGTTCTACATCTATTCAGCTCAGCACTATAAAATGAGCATTTCCATGATTCTTGTTTATCTCAGATAATCACATGCTATTTTTCAGTTTCCTTACAAGGATCAGCATGCCAAACACTGTCCTGCAGTGACTGCTATTGACATGGGCAGTCCCATGTCAAAGTTAACACCACATGATCACATTTTCTAACAGCTTAAATTAGAAGCTAGTTAAAATCACATCTATTTACAATGATAAAGGAGTTAGCAAAGCAAGCCAAAACAAGCTGTAATTAGCCCAGCTCAGTTATTATTTGATGGGACATCCAGAATGGTAAAGGGAAACAAGCTAAGCGTACCGTCTAGCTCCGGGCACTTGAGCTGTATGGCTATATTAGGAGTGCAGAAGCCTTATACAAGCAGTGAACAGAGGAGGGATCTGTGAACGGTAATGTAGATCAGCAGTACTGTGAGTTTGCCTTTACAGACATCAGTGTGGGATGCCTGGGACAGATGGTCTGAATAATATCTAGATCTACGCTCTTTGCCGATGGCCTGTCACATCTGTCACATGTTCTCTTTGACCTTTGGGTTCAAGCACATATACTAATATCCTGATGCATGCTAATAAGTTGCCACTAGCTCACAAAGCTGAGATGTCCTCTATTATTCTTTGAATACGGCAGAAGAAATACTGCAGATAGAGAAGTTAAAATGTGCCCCACTTCCCCCGTTTATAAATTTTCCATACCACCTAAAGAGATTTCAGTTATCCAATTACCTTAAAATAATACTTACTTTAAGTCAGCTTAAGGTAACAGTTAAATAAAGGCATTGTATTTAAAATAGAAGATTTAAAATACAGTAGCAGAAGTTTGTTGGATACATAAATGAATTGAAAAAAAAAGTATATTAACCTGTGTGTTTTAAGATTGTATTGGTTGGGGCTTTCTCCCTGTGCCCAGCTAACTTGCTCGCACCTTCCAAGAAGGTGGTAATCATGGCATAATTTTTTATCCAGAAGACATAACCTGGAGTAATACCAGTTGGGGGCCTCTGTTGGAAAACCCTGAGAGCTTTCCGTTAGAGAGTCCTTTCAGGAACATGTCCTTTAAACATTTATTGTGCACTGGTGATGCAAGTTAGCTTTGCAGCATTGTCCTCTTGAAGTCTTCTTTGAAGTCCAGGTTTTGATCCCTCCCCTTCAAAGTAATTTCTTGCCATTCTAACTACAAGAATTACCCTCACTATTCCTCCCAACTGAAATAAAAATTCCTTCACTTCCTTGAGGGTGTCTTTTTGTTTGATTAGGTGTTACCACTTGTTCTTGGCGAAGCAGTAAATATCTCCTTGCATCTGCAAGGACTAAACTTTCCTTTTTTTCTTTTCATTGGTGATTCATTGACATATCTCAATGTGACATTTTTGCCTTTCAGTGGACCTTGTATTTGTTCAGCCACACTAGTGAATTATGTTTTTGAATTAGGTGGGATGAAAATTTTCTGTTCCCTTTCATGCATGATAATTAATTCAGTGAGCATTGTCACCAAATAAGTTTATTTGTATATAGATATATAGCATAATAATAGTTTGTTTAAGGTCTATATAGAAAAATAGAATAATGAGTAAGAAATTTTCATGAAGAAGCTTATATTCATAGAATCATAGAATCGTTAAGGTTGGAAGGGACCTTTAAGATCATTAAGTCCAACCATTAACCTAACCTGACAAAACCACTTCTAAACCATATCCCCAAGTACCATGTCTACCCTTTTTTTAAACACCTCCAGGGATGGCGAATCCACCACCTCCATGGGCAGCCTATTCCAATGCTGGATAACCCTTTCAGTGAAAAAAATTCTCCTAATATCCAAACTAAACCTCACCTGGCACAACTTGAACCCATTTCCTCTCATCCTATCACTTGTCACTAGGGAGAAGAGGTCAGTCCCCATCTCTCTACAGCCTTCTTTCAAGGTAGTTGTAGAAAGTGATAAGGTCTCCCCTCAGCCTCCTCTTCTCCAGGCTAAACAGCCCCAGTTCCCTCAG
>VZSZ01001404.1:1110948-1190741 GCA_013398815.1 Ibidorhyncha struthersii
GTCCAGGTCATTGATAAAGATGTTAAAGAGAACTGGCCCCAGCACCGAGCCCTGGGGAACACCGCTTGTGACTGGCCACCAACTGGATTTAACACCATTCACCACCACTCTCTGGGCACGGCCATCCAGCCAGTTTTTTACCCAGCGAAGAGTACACCTGTCCAGGCCACGAGCAGCCAGTTTCTCCAGGAGAATGCTGTGTCAAAAGCTTTGCTAAAATCCAGGTAGACAACATCCACAGCTTTTCCCTCATCCACCAAGCATGTCACCTTATTGTAGAAGGAGATCAGGTTTGTCTGGCATGACCTTGCCTTTCTCAAACCCGTGCTGACTGGGCCTGATCACCCTGTTCTCCTGCATGTTCCGTGTAATGACACTGAGGATGATCTGTTCCATGACCTTCCCAGGCACTGAAGTCAGACTGGCTGGACTATAGTTCCCCGGGTCCTCCTTCCGTCCCTTCTTGTGGATGGGTGTCACATTGCCAACCTCCTTACTTTCTCGGGGTGTAAGTATACTGAACTTCAGTGTACTTTGGTTTGTTCCATGTATTTCTCTGGATTCCTTTCTGCTGTCAAGACTATGGAAGATTTCACGCTGATTTGAGAAGCAGTTTGTGTGAATTATTATTGTCATTATTATACCCTTGTTCATAAAATATTAAGAATAAACAGAGACAGATATGATGCCAAGTCTATGATGCCAAGTCTATGTAACCGCCTAGGTTTGTTACCTTCCTTTTTCTTTTCCCCCTGCTAGCTATTTAGTACAGGACATGTCTGCTAATACTTGTTTCTACAGAAGCTAAGACCAGGTCTGGAATCCAGACCTGATCTGAACTACTTGAAGTACTGCAAAAAATAAAAGAATGACAATGTACAGCTGGCTAACTCACATTACTAAGCACCAGAGAACTTCAGCTGCATTTATTTACCATTATTTTGTGCTTTCTGGGCACTCAGGCTCCTAGAACCAGTCTAAGCAATAGCCATTTGTTGGAAACTCAGAGCAATATTTCCATCTCTTTCTCTCCCTCTCTCCATCAATTACTTGGAGTGATCATATTTTATGTACTACTTACCAGAAGCTTTACATGCAGCCAAAAACTGTAAAGCCAGCATTTTCTACCTGGTACCAGGTACTGTGGTCCTCCTTTTCAAGCCTGGGAAAAGCCTCGAGAATCTGACCCACAGAAGCACTAGGTAATTTGGTGAATGTCAATAGTTTTTACTGAAAATCAATGCTTATAGAATATAGTTTGTATTTCAAAGTGCTGCCACCACCTTCACTCCTTAGAGTTTGGTTATGAAGAGAGGTTTTCTGTCTGAAAGCACTTAGAGTACTTTCCAGTTAAGGAATGACAATTTTCAAATTCTGTTGTTAACAGTTTTATAGTGTGAAGTTTTAATCATTTGGGCATTGAAAAAGTAAGTACCGCACATTTGCTTTGTATTTGGTAAATAGCAGAAATGTGGGACTAAGTTGAGGAGAAGAGTTGGGTTTTTTGCTTTTTGTTTCTAGAAAGGGAAGGTGTGAGGGTGTCAGGCTGTAGCTGTCCATTTAGCAAGTCACACTCTTCAAAGCGGAAGTTCACTACTGGCAGTCTTACATGCATGTTTACTATCTAAACATGTGGATATTTTCAGCTCATTACACAACCACTTCAAAAGGGACAAACCACAGCGTACGAAAACATGCTGCTCACCACACCGCAGGCTGTATTCTGGTCTGCCTTTAGGATCCATACAATTTCCTGTTCGTGTATTTCCATAGCACGCTGGAGCTCTTCAGTGGAGTGTATGTGAGATAAAGCCTTTTTTCAGTCACTTAAATTTCTCACTAGATACATGTGGATAAACATCTGGCATTGGTTTGTGGCACATACAGATATCTAGGACTGAAAAGCAAGCACTGACAAAAGGAGAAACTACGACACATTTATGAGCACGGGCTTCTCTGCTTTCCCCTCCTGCAAAATTTCAGCTCAATCTTTGGACTGTGCTGTGACTGCCCCCTCACTCTCCTAGCTGCAAAGCTGTGGTCAGAATCAGTATCTTCTCTGTGCAGCTCTGCAATTGTCTCCCACAGCAGCATTACCCGTTACTGGGTAAATACAGTGCCTTTTCACTTGTCCCTGTTTCCCTTAGGGACAAACAAACAAAAGGAAGTGCTTTTTCTCATGATGCATAATAAAATTATGGAACTGATTGTCACAGGATGTTGTGGAGGCCAAAAATATAAATGTTTTTTAAATGATATTAGATAAATGTGTGAGGGTTGGGTCCAGCAGTGATTAAAAAGTACAACTGTCTACATATAAGCTTACCTAAGGAAGTTCCTAGGCTGTGGATACATTGGAGGATATATTGTCTTGGAGAACTTACACATGTTCTGTTCTTATAGGGCTTCTACCATTGACCATTGTCAGAAATAGGATTCTGAATAAGATAAACCTTTGGCATAAATCAGTACAGATATTTTATGACTTTCTGTTCTTGTCTTTTTTAATTTCTTAAGAAAAAACTTTAATTATTGCCAGTGCTAAGGTCTCCCAGCATGTTTTCTTATTTATCTTCTCCTTTAACCCACTAACTTATTTCTCAAGGCAATGAAGCAATAGAAAATGTTACTAAAATGTCAACTAGTTTCATAAAATTATACTCAGATTTCTACAGTGGACTTTTTTACTCTAACAGATGATGGAAGCCATCTTGCTGAACCAGTCTCTAATCCTGTACAACAAGAATGCAGCTTGCAACACAACAGTTTAACCAGAAGGAAAGCCCCCTTGCTCCTTAGGAAAAATCAATAATTTTTAAAAATTGTTAAATATTGAACTAGTTTATCGTTACACAACTATATTCCAGCAAGAATCTACAGGAACAGATCTGGGATCTTTTTGCACAGACTGCCCAGGGAAGGTTGTCCAGAATGCAATTTGCCACAGACTTATGAATATCAACTATTGTTAAAGGTGCAGATCCTTATCTGGTACAAATCAGCTCCATCATCTCCAGCTGAGCCAGGCAGCTGAGGATAAGATCTGAAATTTCAATAACAGTACGACAAGTGTTGTTTAGAAAGATAAAATAAAGAACTGCACAAAAACATCATGTGAAGAGATTTAGGTTGAGCACTGAAATAATATATTTTTAAAGTTTCTTCTTCATCAGTTGCTTACTTTTCAAGGTCATATTATCTCCCCTGAAATATTCCCCTCTTGATCATGGAAATTCTAACAACTTAACTGCTTGTGAAGTAAGCTGGGATGAAGTCATACAAATCCAAATTATTGTAATGGAAGCAGAATCAGGCCTGTAGTTTCATTCTTCTGCTGTATTTGAATCTTTGGCTTCTTCCCACTCTCCCCTCAAATTTAAGGACTGTACATTAGCCTCATTCCATACAACTATAGCATTCCCACTAACACCAGTAGGAACTGTATATGTGACTTATGGATGTTAACTATGTAATTTCAGGTGGCAGTAATGGTATTTACACTGTAGAGCTGCATGCACAGATGGGAGAATAGCCCTTTTATTTAGTATTTAATTCAGATACAAAACACCTAATCCAAATCACCCCCAGGAGGCAGATATAGTAAAGACTATATATTCTGTGACTATGCATTTCAATGAAAGCTTCTCAACTTAAATTCATTCTTCCATTAAATACAATCTCAGTCTCAATTTCATGGCATTAAAGTAAGCTGGTTTTGAAAGAAATAAATTGTGGTTTTGCTAAGACAGGGAGAGGAGATTCCTATGTAAAAAGAGATAACGAGGTGCTGAAAGATGGTGCTAGATGCTTTTGCTTAAACATGTAGACATAGGATACATAATTAGTCAGATAGCCACAGAGAAAAGCCTCAAATAGAATATGAGAAGAAAAGAAAGGAAATGTGGCAGGAAAGGAAATTCTGTTCTGTAAATAACAGAATGCAACTATGTAGTATTAGTTTCATCAGAGATATTGCAAAATAGTACTGGAATCAATGAGATTGGGCACAGTTTTTGTGCAAATCTCCACAATCCAGTAAAATCTATCATCATAATTTGTTAATAATATGTCTTGGCAGCCAACAGCAGAAGTGAAACAGCCTCCACATCACCTTATCAATGCCTTCCCTGTCTTTCAAATAAATAGTTGTTGAAAACACCTTGAATGTCATGTGTCAAAATACACTGCCTCAACTCAAAGTGTGCCAAAGTCACATTCATTGAAGTGCTTAAGCTGTTCTAGGATCTGCTGCAGGTAAAACATCACCAAGTGATGAGTAAGAGCATTTACACTCACAGCCTGAGGGCAGGGTTGTAAACGTTCAGAAATCTCCTGAAAAGCTAAATACCAGCTAAGTGCCAGCTAAAAGGCTAAGTACCAGCACTGTGTAACATCCCTGTATCTTTTAAAACTTCTGGGGAACTTGAACTTTGGGTGAAGGAAGACAGAAATTTACTGTCTTTGGGATCACTTCTTCATAAAGGAAATGTAATGAATGAGTAAGTTAATAAGATTAATACTACAAATTCCACAATGAAAACAGATTAAGAAACCAGTAAATAAAACTTTTACATTAAATATGCTGACAGTAAAAACTAGAGTAATGAATGACACATTTCCAATTTCTGAGTTATTCCTGCAGCAATTCAGTTGTTGTCCCATTGAGGGATCTGATTTGATCATGCCAACCCTGAATTTTCGTTTTTTTTTTGCTGGCAGCCTAACAAATACTGTGTCGGTGGCTTTCTTTGTTGTTTTTCAAACTGTGCTTGCACAAAAAGAGACTGACCAATATGTTTGCATACTGCTCTGATAGCTGGAAGAAGCTGATAGTCCCGGGAGTATCTTCATCTGGAAGGAAAGACAGGAGAAGAAATGTCTAGACCTGCTTTATATTATTAAGGGAAGGGGAAAGGGATAAGAGAATGGGGGAAGGGGAAGGGGAAGGGGAAGAGGAAGGAGGAGGAAAGGGGAATTAAAATTTCCATGATTGCTTTAATGACAGGTGATTAGCTGACATCTATATATTACCTCATCTATGAAAACTATGCATTTGTTAGAAGGAGGTGGTTATATGTTTGTGGACTATTTTGAAACCTGTAGCTCCCCAGCTTATTAATTCTGTCCCTGATCCTTGATAGCAAATTCACAGAGCTCAGTGATGCTATATATCACTGGAGGATGTGGCCCTCTATCACCAAATCGTAATAGCCGTGCTTTAAAGACCTGCTTAGATGAATACATTCAGCAGTAATCATGCTGTCTCTGCTGAAGGTGAAGGCTTTAATTGCATTCTTGAAATATGATAGTTTGATATTTTTATTTCCCATGTTCCTTATCTGAATCACAGGAAACAAAAGCCCTCTTACACAATGACCAACAAACATTGGAAAGAACTAAATGGATTCTCTGAAAAATAATGAAATCTTTTACATGTGAAATCTAGACTCTGTCGTCAGTTTTGTTCCCACAGTCATAACCCATGTAGGTAATCACAAACTGATAATACCACTTTCAAGTGGACACAACATTAGAAACCACATTATTTGGAAAAAGGAAAGCCAGAAGCTCTATTTCATTTAAGCGATGACTGATAAAAAGCAGTTCATTTGAAACCTGTTTGTACTGGCTGTGTCTTGCTACGTCTTTCAATGTGTTTTTTGTATAAATAAAGTATTTTCTTAAAAGTAGGTACTAGATCTTTTCTAGTGTTGAGCATGTCTATGACTCAATATTGAGTGGTTTTGGTGAGCATTTCTGATCTCAGGTTGTGTGTGGACATCTGCATAATAGGTAGACAGTTTCAAAGAAATTCTACCAGGTACAAATCCTGTTAAATCCTTATTTTTTGTAAGGATAGCTAGCTCTGTCTCTAAAAAAAAAAAAAAAATAAAATAAATCACAGGCATGATGTCCAGTTTGTGTGTGTAGCTGTCTATTCTGATTTCTTTGGATGACAGGCTTGCCAGAGTTGAATGGTATGCAACTGTTGTGTATGTGGGGTGTGAGAACTCCTGGAATCACAACATTTCAAGCCAAAAGTTTATTTATGCAGAAAATTTGTGGAGCAATTTTCTGAATATCTTCCCACTTTGAACTGCACCCAAATAAGAAATATGTGGGAATTAGGTACAGAAACACAGTATGAGCCTAAGCCGCAAATTCAGAAAAGTCTGATGCCTACAGTGGCATGTTGGTGGTATGGAGGCACTTAAATGTAAGCATTTTACAAATGTGCGATGGATTTGGTATCCCAAACCTCAGGTCAGTAGGTTTTCATGAGTCTGTACAAAAACTGTCTTCAGAAATCTGAAATCTTAGACTCACCATGTAGCGCAGTGGAGTCCTCTCTATAGTTTAACTGCTTAATTGCTTGGAGAAGCAGCTAAATTGTATATTTATTCAACGATTCTTGCAAAATCCATGAAGTGTCTTGGGAAAAGAGACAAGTCCTTAGGACATCTGACATCTATACCACTGAGCTGCCACATCACAATCCTACTTGAGCGCTTTCTCTTTAGCATCATGAACCTTGTACTTTTCATGGCATAATAGTCCTGCTTCAGTAGGGGGGATAGAGCAGACATTTGACCCATCCTAATCTGCATTTCTATGGAGTAAATTATTGGCTGGAAGAGAACTTGTAGGCCTGCAAACCCTCAGACTGAGGAGGGAGTAGAAGTCCTGTTTTCTACTCTCTCATGTGATGGTGTTTTAAAGAAAATCAAAACCAGATAAATCAGTTTGCTGTACCTAACTAACTGATGGCTAATCCAGGAGGAAATATCTAAAAGGGTATTGTTAGCCTAATCCCAGTGAGACACACTTACCAGCTGGGTTGAGTGAACTTCTGCTCACTGTGTTTGTGAGTATGAATCACATTTTAAGAGCTTAATGACCAACTTTCAATGTATGAGGAATTCAGGTGTTTATCTTTGTTCCAAAGCTCTCCTTGTAGATCTAAACTTTAGCACTTTTGAGATTCTTGTCCTAAAAGATTATTATTAAAAATGTTCCTTTGATTTTTCATTTCTATAAGAGATACAATCTTGTGGAATACTGAATAGCTTTTTTACTGTAGAGTATCTTTTATGAACAAGATTGTGAACCCTCTGCAACTTCACTAATACAAGTGACAGAAAGGCAAGGTGCATGTTCTAGTTAACACTCTGTATACAGTTTATTTTGGCACTGTTAAATATCTCTGTGTTTGGCAATATTTGGCTGAACAGTAATTTTTTTTTTGTTTTAGATTGGCTACTTTAATAGTAGTTCAGGATTTCAACAATCATCTCTGAAACCATTAATCATATAACAGGTCATGCCATGTCCTGTTGGGATGTATTAGTGAAAGGACAATATTAATGCTGAATAGTTCCGGCACCCAGGATAAAGGAAATAGTAAAACAAAATAGTTGAGCTGTACCCTTATCACCCAAACATAAAGCAATATCCTTGTAAAAGACGTGAATTGGGTGGGCTAATCCTTTCAAATTTACCCGAGTGACTCACACTCTTTCCTTGTTGGGAAAAACAAACAAAGAGAACAAAATTCTACCCTTTATAAATACAATAAAACAGAGTTTAGACGCCCTCCTCCACACCCCCTATGTCACTAAGGTATATAACGAACTAACTATGAGACATCTTAAAATCACAAATTCCTTAAAGTTAGCAATACTTTTCTGTTTTCCCAGAGTATAAAAGTGAAGAGTTGAATTACGCCAACTAACACAGAATGTAATTATTTTTAGCTCTGATTCAACAGGCGATTTACAGAGAGATTAGTGGTCACCAAAGAAATATTTGCATCTGTTGTTTATGTTATGACATCTCAGATCAAAGTCAGGCTCTAAACTTCAACTTTTCGTTTTCCAAGTGAACACTGAAACTGGAAAAAAGCTGAAGATGTGAGGAAGGAAAAGCTATGGAGTATTAAACACAATGAAGACAATGTTGAAATTAAGGGGATGTGTAGGGTGAAGCCCAGAGGTTGGATCCATCAAATTGCTGAACACTCTGCTCCTCATCCCCTAGATTATGTACGTATGTCTGTGTGCCTGTGAATCATCCCAGCGATCGTGGAAACACTCCATGTTTAAAATGAGGCCTGTGTTGGCCTCAGACTTAGCCGAATGTCCAGCCCTTTGCAGTACTGTGTCCAGTGTGTTTAATTCTGTGTACCCATGGTGATACAACATTTCTGTGGCTGAAGCTAACAAAGTTAGTACTGAGTTGCAGTGGCAGAAACAAGTCCAGTAAAAACCCAGCAATGCAAACAGCCAAAATAAGACTTCTTTCTAAAAAAATGCTAAGATTTTTTAAGCAAATATAAATCTTTGAGGAGCTGATTTTAAGTAAGTTGAGGGTCTCTTTGAAGAGATAATTGATGTAGACTCCTACAGTCAAAAAAGATCTATTAACTACCTTGTAAAAGGGGAGATCGCCAACAGGAAAAAAAAATAACAGCAACAAAAACACTGCTTGAGTCACTGTCTTTAATGAGGTCATGATTAGCCCTTTTATGCAGTTAGCTAAGAAGGAAGAAGAACACCTATGATTTAATTGAAAATTTTTAATGGTCTGGAGATCCCATCACAAACAGCTCACTTTTGTAAAATACAGCTCAGGTCAATAACAGTCAAAGGCATTTCTGTCTACCAGATTTCAGAGAGCTTTAATGAAATAATTTGCTGGCTTCCCTTCAGTTCATATGCCCTGATCCTGTCCTGAGATCTCCATGGGAGGAGGCTGTATAATAACAGATGCTTACAATTTCAGTCATGTACAAATGTAGCAGCACATACATGCACTCGATAATATTGGTCTATACATGCATGCAAAGGTTCTTTTTCAAAGAACAGCCTTCACACTTTATACCAATTTGTGTCTTTGTCTGCAAGTTGACTGGATATAGCAAGTGTTGGGCTTGGTGTACACTGACGTTGTCATCTTGGCTTTACTTATGGCCCTTCTTGGGCACAGTTAAATGACTTGACATTGAACAGAAACAAAATGTCGTTAACTATGAAAAACAAACAAAATGACCAGAAAGACCTTCTTTCTCTCAGCACTCATTTACATATCACTGTTGGTATTACTTGGAAAGAGTGTTAAGTAAGGTAAAAAAGGGCTAATTATAAGGTTGACTTTAAGTTGGCATTGTCTTATAAAAATATTTTAAAACACTGTGTGGATTTAAATTCTTACAGAATGTTCTGTTCCCTTAACTGAACATCACATTTGATTTGTCTGGATGAAAATATTTGGATTCTTTATTTATGTTGGAAAAACTGTACGAATTTAAATTTAATATAATTAGCTAACTAACTTGTCCTTTAATGGTATCAAAGTTTCACTGAATTTGAGAAGAAAATGCTGTTGAAACAAAATGAAGGAGACAGTTGAAATAACTATTTTATCTGATTTCGGAAGTTAACATAAATATAGTGAAGTATAGCTGTCATATTTTTTCAACAATTCTGATGTTCTGTTACATGTTTTTTTTCTTTTTAAATGAGATAAACTATTTCTAGACTGGCCTGCGCTTTGAATTCCAATGTATTTCTCTCACACAATTTTCTGTGCAGAAACCATACTCTTTTATTTTTGAATAAGATGTAAGAATTTAAAGTCAAATCATCCAAGTAAGAGACAATAAAGCAGTGTCTTTTTTGTGTTTATATCTTAATTTACATAAAATTATTCTGGAAGGACATTTACAGCAATTAAAAGTCACCCTATTTGTTATTAAGCAGTCATTTATTGTTAGACAATAATTTTGCTGATGTACCAAAGGGCAACTATTCACAGTATCCTAGGAATTACATATTGAATAAAACTATTCGATCACCTATTTCCTTCCTTGAAAATTCAGGATTATTTCCTAAAGTATTTCCCTCCAACTATTAAACCCACCAGAGCTAATTATATATGGTATATTTTGGTTTTAGCATTCATCTCACTCTTCTCAATAAAAACTTTACAGTTCATGCAAGAGTAGAATAGGCTTTAAGTATAAACAAAATAAAATTAAATACCAATCTGATTAACATTTCAGGACTCAGAAAGCCAGTTTATATTAAAAAACCTTCTTACCACTCTGGCTTTGCGAACCATGTGTTAAAAGATGGGGATTATGAAGATCCATTGCAGTTAAGGATTTGAGCATTCGTCTTTGTGCTGGTTCAGCTGATCTACAGCGCAGTCTGAGCCAAGACTCTCTGCCTTTTTTAAACACGGCAATAAAACACGTCCACCACTGAGCCATTCTTCACATTTGTGACTGGCCACTTCATTCTTTTAAATGTCACTATTTGTTTGTCTGAAGCACCTTGGTAATACGAGGGCAAATGGGGCTGGCATCGTGTTTGAATCATACATAGAAGAGTTTCATTCACGTTTATGAGGATATTTGTTTACTAACCAATACAAAACATCCTTGGCGTAAGAAACACATGGTAGGAAAAATTTTTCTATCAACCTTTATGTGACACAGAATTGCAGCTTTGTGATTTTGGTAGTTCACACAGAACTTACCTTCAGAAAGGTAGTGTTTACCTTATACTTGCAAAAGGAAATTAGAGCTGCCATATGAAGAAAAATTTCTGGGACAGTTCATGTATTAGTTTATTATTTCATAGGTGTATCAGAGAACTCTTGTCAGACAAGCTAGCAGCCTTGTGGGAAGTTCATGGAAGCTGGGAAGCCAGAAGTTCAAATGTGATTTGTTTTTAGCTGCTCCTTGTATTTCAATGTTTTTTATAGTTGTGACTCTTAAAGAGGGACTCACACTCTTAATTTTAGCAGCAGATGAGTTATCAGTGTCAACTTCCTTTTTACCTGATAAATTCACTGACTCGTCTGTTGAACACAATCTTTTCTGGCAGGATGGGAACAGAAGCTACTTCTTACATATCACGGAATTGACTGTCACATAAATGAATATACTGTCACCACCGGCAAAACGGGGAATAGACTAAACCTTTGTATTGAGCTGTCTCAAGAATAATCAGCTCCAACCACCAGCGATCCAGAGTCCATACCCCTTCCGCCTAATAAAAACAGAAGCAGGATTATGAACGCATTGCATTCAAGTAGGGCTGGGTTGAATCCCTGATCTTCACTGAGTTTCTGGAAGCTGGGACAAAGGAAAAAAAGCTAGATTAATTTTGTCTTGCATTTTTGTAATGTCCAAAAAGAAATTTGTAGGAAATTTTGGTGGAACAGCTAGCAGAATTTCTTGCTACTTGCAAAAATCTGCTTTCACTCACGAAAGCAGGCTGGTGTGCCTGCATGTCAGTGAAAAGGTGTGCAATTATCCCAGAGAAAAGGGAATCTTGCAGCATCCAAGACTAACACAAATGTTTACAAGCGTGAGAAGGAGAGGAGGGAGAATTACGTTTGCTAAACACTCAGCTGTCAGTTTGAATAAGGAACCTTCAAACAGAGCAGAGTTTTGTAGTACGTTTGAAATGTGTTATCTAGTTTTCTCTGGCAAGTAGAAGTCCTACCTGGAAAGGTCGTTCAGATCTGCCAAACTATTGCAGTGTTCCAGCTGAGCTTCTAGTCCCGCATGCCACAGGTGTGTGGATGATGATGAAGGAGCTGCTTTCATGCCGTGACCTTCTCTCATGGGGCAGCAGTGGACTGCAGGTCTGCTTGGAATGTCCCCTCCTTTGGGGTGCTGTGAAAGCAGAGCTATTGCTGCTGCCCAGCTGTGAAAGATCTGCTACTGCAACTGCAGAGAGACAAAAAGATAAGTTTCAAACAACCCCCCAGCGCCCCGACCTTTCAGGAAGTTCAGTTCGCAACTGGAACTCGGCAGCTTTTGCTCATTTTACATAATCCTTCCTGTATTCTTCCTTTTAAAGAAAACACCTTTGTGATGGCCTTGCAGTCCACTTGCAAAGAAAGGAATGAAGTCCTGTTTTCCTGCTTCATTGTCATCACACTGACAAAATGAACAGTGCCACTGCTTCCACTGTTTTCACACAGAAATTCACTAAACGTTCTGCACATTGTGCAGAAATTTACATCTCCCCTTCCCTTTTCCTGCTGGGAATTTGCGGTAGCAAGATAATTTATTTCAAGTGGAACAGAGGCACTTCTGCTTTAGCTTTCTTTTCGTGTGTGGAACTACCAGTTTAGTCCAAACGTAATAATGGATAACAACCCCTATGTGCATGCTTGCACTGATGTTACCAGCATACTTTTCACAAGGAAATAATCTTGGATAGCATGTTAATAGGTTTACAGTAAGATGACAAACCCCAACATTTGGTTTCAGAGAAGATTAGAATTGCAGACAGCTAATTAATAATAAAATAATAGCATTCCTGTTGACTTTGGGAGGATATTTTTACCTGTTCTGGAGCTGAAAGTCAAAAAGAAAAGTGAAATCTCGGGGGTCAAATCCTGGCCAAATTGAGGTTAACTGCAAAACCTCCATTGACTTTACTATGTCAGGATTCCAGACTTTATCTAACCTTCCTGTGTCATCCCAGTAGAGGATCATATGGTTTTTTTTCCACAGATAAAACCGTATGTGTCCTAACCACCCATTATTTGACCTCATGGAAATGAAACCACAGCATTACCTGAATGGAAAGAATTGAATCCAGATGAGACAGGGCTGCAGTGGGGAATCAGGGCTTTCCTGGCCTGTTACCCCACAGGTCTCCTGTATGGCCCCATTGGCTCTAGTACTCTGGTCTCCCCCTGAACCTGATCAGGCCTTCAGACATGGCATAGAGTTAATGCTGTTTACATTAGCATCAATACCAGGGGTGGAAACTTGTGTCCTGAAAAAGAGAACACCTATCCCAGAACATTGATTCCTGACTTTTGCATGGCTTTTATTTAGGTTTTGTGTGCTCTGGGCACAGGAGTTTGCAGGTGGGGGTGGGGTTCAGATGTGTTTTGCAGTAATAGATATGGTTTCCTTGGGTCCTCTGGGAGCAACAGATACGACTATGATTAGAGCCACAGTCACAGCATTCTTTTAGTGCCTGACAAGATTTTTCATCTGTTTTCAGTACTGAAGAAATTGCCATGCTGTAATGTTCTGACTACAGGGCATGAATGTTATTGCCAGCTAATGGGCAGAATGTACAACTATTAACTTGATTGCGACCTACATCTCAGCAAAACAGCTGCCAAACTTTCCTGAGGATTCATGAACACTTTGTTCTCTACTATTATGGTACAAAGTGTGATAGATATGAGCATTATTGATGTCAATTCTTCTTTGAATTGAATAGCTGTAGTCATGAGAAATGTTATCATAATTCCTATATGTTCTGCACATGTGGTTAAACTAATGACCTGAAAGTCTGCATTTATGTACAACTACAAAGTCAGTACAACAGATACTTTTTGTTACCCCTGAGGGAGAACAACAGTACCACATGGCTATTCTTATGAAAATGAGATTGAACTAAAATCCTAAATCTGAATACTTGAAAGTTTAGGAATATCTGTATTTGATTTCGAGCCCTGGTCATCTCTAATTCTGAAGAGTTGCAGCATGTTTTAAAGGCCTGGGATATTTTCCTTTTATTTTATAGTCCTCTTATTCTGATATGTTGCTTTATCCAATGTATTTTTGATTACATTGTAAATGCTTCTGAGTTATTACAAAACCACCCTTCTGAATGTGGTTTTACTTGGCAAGAAAACATTGGTCTTATTGTTATACATGACCTACTTGGGATTTATTGTAAAATTAAAAGTATTGTAGAAGGGAGATCGAGAAAGCAAAACAAATGATAAATGCTGAACATTCATACAAGATCTGTGCAAAGGATGGACCTGAAATAACTGGTGTGTCTCATCTCTGACTCATTGCTCTGTGTTTTCACTACATTAATCATGCCAAAAGGACTGTCACTTTATATTTGTGAACTGTGAAGCTCATTCAGGGCAAGGGCCAGTACATGTTCCTGGATTACAAATCGGAAGTGACTGTGATCGTTATCACTTCGGGCACAGGGACACTGTGTGGAAATTTGCAAGCAAAAGTAGCAACTTAATCAGTGAGAGAGCGAGTCTGACAGCCACCCAGCCGCCTCGCTGGGAATGCGGCAGCAGCCACGGGTGTCAGTATGCCTGGGAGTTTAGTTCACTGATCACTGGGAAGATATTCATATTTAGATTGTCCAAAGGACACATCCAAACAGTTTCTTACTATTAAAAAATAACTAGAACCATTCCGCTTCACTTTTTGAATCTGTATTGAGCATGTACGAATCTTAAACCATTTATGTCTAATTGTTTTCAACTTGGTTATTAAGCATAACATTTGCGAATATGTGTCTGGTGGCTTCTGTTTTCCTCTGTAAAACAAGATATAGTTTCAAATTGTTTTATAAAAACCACTTATCTTTTTGTCTAACAATCCCTTTCTAATACATGCTTCTCTTCCTCTGTCTACCATTTGCTTCTTGTTCTGCATGTGTGCTTATGCACGTACGTATTTGTTCATCTATGAATTTATTTTTCCTGTCTTTGTTAACAACAACAGTAGGAACTGAGCATCAGCCAGAGAAAGAGAAACTACTGATAATGAGTTAGCAGATATGAAATTGAAGCTGAAAGCTTCCCTACTTTAGCTCATGATTTCATGACTTATAAAGGAATGCCTCGCAATAACATTGACTTCCAGGAAGAGCTGTGATTATGATAAACTGAAGTAGGAGGGAATATTCTTGCCAGGTCCTGTAAAAAAAAACAGGGGAAAACTGCTGCCTCTAAAGCAAGGCTTTAGGAGGGAGACTATTCCATCATTTCTTTTCATTTGTTTCCTCTTTACAGTGACTTAAGTACACGAATATCTCCAAAAGATTTACAGTTTCAGGTTTTCCTTAAATTTAAACATGCTTGGACTGGTTTTTATTCTACAAAATTAGAGTAAAAGAAGAGATTTTCAACCCAATTTTCTTATTGCTACCACTGAGTTTGTGCTTAGTATTAAGTACAGAACAACCTGATTCTACTCCTCGTCATTGCAACTCCAGTACGGTTATTCCTTCAGCAGCTAATGGAAATGCTAATAGTTATTCCCAGTATATGAGCTCTCTAGAGAAACCTGCAGTTTTACATTTCTCAGTCGGAGGCTGTGGCATTCAAGCAGTAAACTCAGGGCAAGGAATTGATCCCCGTAATCGTATCCTGAATCTCACTCCAGCAACTGGGGATGAAGGAGATTGTATTAGCACACATTTACCTAACGGAAACCTGTGATTGCTCCCTTTCAAAATCCCCTGAGGAATTCAATGAAAAGAGGGACCAGAATTGTCTTTATATGCTTTGGCTGCTCTCATATTTCCTATAAAAAAGGTCTTGTCTTTCTATACAATTATTAAAGCCATAAAAGGATATATATCTTGAACTATGCCATTTCAGATAAACCAAAGCACTTTTCTCTTATTAAGTTTAATAGACTTTTCTGCATGCTAATTTGAGTACCTGATATTTGATTATATGGTTTAGTGAACTTCAGGTCTTTACATTGTTGCTTCTGAAACAGGGATTTTATAATCTATGTAGTGGAATGAGCTCATCCTTAATTTATATATACATACAGGCATGTGCATATGTATATTGAACATGTGACAGTTTCTATCTGAAATTTTTATGCATGTTTCTTATTTTAATAATTATTGGAAGCAAGTATTTGGCAACACTTTTATTTAGGTATTTTAATTCACTGGTTGCCATGTATTCAAGCAATCAGTTCCCTCAGCACACAAAGAAACCAGATTTTCTGGGGCTGCACATATTTTGGCAGGATCATCTCCCCACTATGTAGAGTTACACATTCATTATAATGCTGAGAATTATAGGTATGTCTGGAGGCACTTAGAGATTAGTGGATATATATAGAATTTCAGGAATGGAAAGAAAAGGTGTTAGAGTTTGTACTAGTAGTTAACTTTTTTATAGTGCTGTGGGAAACTGAACTTCTTAGTTTACTGCTACAGATATTTCTGGAAATTTCATTTATTTGTGCCTTAAAATTATAAAGTAATTCCAGAAGAAGATGTATTAATATCATTTTTTAATGTCTGTAGTAAAACTAAGGTAAACAATGACATGTATTCAGAACATCTATCATTAAACTACTTGTGCCCAGATTATAGTAATAAAAGTTAAGAACCATAAATATAGCCAAACTTTATAGGACACAAATGAATATTTCTGTCTACCTACATTTATAACCCATAATTTAAGGGAGTTATTATGTATACACTCTTGTAAATCTATGTACATTAATACCGTGTGTGAGAATATATAAACCCTTGTCTAGATATTAATTGCTGGTAGACTGAAGTAGTTCAGCAGACTTCGGGCTTCTATTTCGTTGGGTTGGGGGGGGGGAATGGATTTTACTGCACATAGAGGCTTTGCTCTTTGCTGTATTAGGTACCAATGGACAAGTACATCAGCCTTCAATATAAATTGGAGCCATGATGTTGAAGCTACAAGACATAAAGCAAGATAAAAAAATGTTTGCCATCATAAGGGAAGGGAAAGGAGGAGAAAAGAACAGGACTATTGATTAAAATATTCTCGTTCTGTGTACTGTAGGTAGGATTCTTTTACACATTTTTCACTGACTAAGACATGCTGAGGAGAGGGATCTCATCTGCTTACAAACACCTTGGCTGCTCAGGTGCTCTAGCTTGTCAAAGACTTCACTAAGAGTCAGAAGTTGGTAGCAGCACGCTCTGCCCTCAAGCAGACCGTGAACCGTGCTGTGACAGCAGATAGGTTCTGGTTCCAGTTTTCTCTGTGTTTTGAGGTAAAGTTAGCTGCATAAACACTAATCGTGGCCACAAATTTCACTTGCCCCACACATCATCTGTTTTGGACAAGGCAAAACCCTACTGTGGTTCAGTCCTTATCAGGTGCCTGTGAAACATCATAGGAAGCTTGAATTATTCCCTGTCACCTAGCAAATGATACGAGATCATTTTCAGTTTTCCTCACCACTAAGTTATTTATGATAGAAACACACACATGGAGGATGTGAGTACATAGTGCACAGATCATGAGTTCCAGTGAGTGTTTTAAGACTGGTGGGATGCAGGGAGTGGATGTTTTGTGGATCTCTCCAGGTAAAAGGTGAAAAGAAGTAGTTGCCTGGAACACTGGGGAAGGTGTTTGATGGCCCAGGGGATCCCCTGGCACTCCTGTATCTCCATATGTACTGAAATTGCAGTACTTTCAGTGGTTTCAGTGCATCTAAACTTCCCATTCATGCTTTCAAAATAGATCCCAAATTAAGACTGTAGATTATTGGCAGTCATCATAATATAACGTCTTGGGTCTTCAGCTGACTTTGAGACTTCGTATCAGGTGCTGATGAAAGGCAGAAGGTTAATCTCCAGTGAAGTTACAACCTACGCAGGAAAGATAGACAAACTGTAATAAAAAAGATTTGGATTTCATTTTCTCCTAAGATAGAGAACCTAAGAACTGAAAGCAGAGCTCATGGCAGTGAATAAAGAGGTTCCCCTTCTGTGATGTTTATACATGGCACTACAGAAAGAGGAAACTTGGGCAAAGACTAGAACGTAATGCAGTTGAGTCTTAATTTCATAACCCTTGGAAAAGTGTTCTCATACGCAGAATACCAACAATATGCTCATATGTCATAGTGATGAGTATAAGAAACAAAGTAGAATTGAAAATAGATTAAGTAAAAAAATGTTAAAACATTATACTACCTCCTATAACACAGATTAAAAGTTTATATATATATAGATTCCAAACTATACTGCAGCTTCCCAGGTTCACTGAAAGTTTAGCTATAAGCTGGCAGTGCAATATAGCAACCAGAACTATTTATGCAGTTTAAGATTACAGTTTTCAAGAACTGTATGTAATGTAGTGAGGAGATATTTCAGTGGAACTAATTTTGATCATGTTTTATGTCCATCTTCAGGAATGAGCCACAAGGTGTCTAAATATTCTTCTATGTAGAACTTGTTCCAAAATTAGTCATTCTGAAAAGTACCCCTCACCAAAAGTATCTTTGCCAAAGAAAATTACTTAGTTCCACACTTTAATAGAAAAATATTTTTAAAAATATTCCCCCAGATGTTAATTGTTTAAGGTAAGATAACAAATGTTGCGTCTTCTACAATTATGCCTTCCCTTTCAGTGTATATTGGGGATGGTTCACGTGTGCAGTCAACTGTATAATCATGAATGAATTTAGTTTATAGAATTAGGTGGTTTGGAAAGTTAGATCAAAAAAGAAAAATACGGTTGATGCTGTAATAAAATTTGTAATGGTTAACATTAAACTGGATAATTCTTTGAACCAGAAATATTAATAATCAGTAGAAAATAAGAACATATTGTTCTGATTTACTTCTTACAAGTAGCTTCCTTATGGGACCGTTTAATCACATTTGATATGATTCTCAGTTATGCTGCTTATTGACTTTATTAAGCCTTGAGGTTAAAAAACCAAGAGATCTAATGTTCATACAAAAGTAATTGAAGCTGACTCTTAAAGTGTTTTGCATACTTTTTTAATAAGTGTATTTAATTACATTTGAACTGACAAATAAATTTCCTTTATACAGATTTTGGGGGTTTAGTCTAGAAGCAGGCAAGTTTTTAGAGTGATATAAAACTTTGAAAACAAATTCGAATGATTTCTTGAAGACGCCTTAGTAGAAAGCTCAGATCCAATTATCAGGCCGGTACAGTCAATACTTGGCCTAAGTCAATACACTATCTATGGTATGTTAGATACTTTGTGAGGAACTGAAACTTAACCTTATTGCTCCCATAAGTTACCCATGTATTGAATATTATTCTGCTGGGTAAACCTAAGTGGAGAAATCTTCTGATATCTTGAAACAAAGAACTCTGTGTTGCCCAGTCTTGACTGGTGTAGCAAGGACAATTTCTATTCATATTAAAGTACAGGACTTAATAAAAATACTTTTGCTTACAGATTCCCAGGATTCCAGTGGGATCCCATACAGTGTATTCTGCCACCATCATTATCTATTATTGCCTGTTATGTTTTATGTACTTTACTGCATAACATAACATGGTACAGAGATGCCAAGCCACCACTCAAGCTTGAGTATCCACAAATTGACTGATTTTCAGAAACTGTAGTTTCTAAAGCAGCCTAACAGAGGTAACTTGAGTACAATAGAGCGCTGCCATTTTATAGCTGCAGAGCTATTTCACACAATAGTTTCTCAAATGGTTCTGCAGACTGCATCCTTACTGAGGTATATTCATACATGCAGAAACACCCTCAGTGACCTTCCTCATTTTGCTGATTTGGTCTATACTGAACAGTTCCTCTTATTTATATCATTATGAGTGTTTTGGTTTTTTTTTAATTTGTTGTGTTTTAAATTCATAAGACTCCTCTTTTTTATTGACTTCCTTCTAAAAGTTTCATTAGGACATGAGTTTTCCAAACCTTTTCTCAGTCCAGTGGAGATTTTACTATAGAATTTGATTTCCAATGTTGAGTCTGTGAGCTTAGTTCTGAAGTAAAGTAATAAACAACCTGAGAAGAATGAAAGACTAGAACTAGAAAGAATCATAAAATACCATATAATCTGCCTGATCTTTACCTGAAGTATTCTTTTAAGACCCCCAGTGACAAAGTTTTCACTATTTTCCCACAGAATCCCTATCAGTATTTTATTACCTGTACTGTTAGAAAACTTTTCCCCTAACATGTAAAATTTAAACTTCACTTACTGAAGCTTTACGGGTGTGAAAAACAGATTATTCTCTTTCTTGTTGCAGTTTTATGTCCTTCTAGTCAATTTTCTTGTTAGCCTTCTTATTAATCTAAACTTTCTTAAGACTTTCAGTTTTCTAAATTTATGACCATTCTTTGTCTTCTGTACACTCTCCCAAAATAACGTACATCTTTCTTGAATTGCAGCATTCAGAACTGGAGACAAAACTCTTGCAGACATTCTACTGATGCTGAATGCAGCAGAAAGATTACTTCATGTGTCTTTGGAATAATCTCTTACATGTGTTATCCCTGATTTCTCCCGACAAAAAGCTGTCTGGTCATCTTTTTGTTTAACTGAAGAGGAAAACTTGATTTTTTTAAATTTTATTTAATTCTATTTTTTTTTTTTTTAACTAGCTAAATGACTCTTCTACATTCATATCAAGCTTTTATGTAACTGAGGGTTGCTATAAAACCAAGCTCAACTGCAATGAGGACAAGTGTCATTAGTACATTGGAAGTCACATGGACTAGAAATCTGAGCATCAGTCAGCTGGGGCTGAACCAAACAGTGTTGGCTGCTGTGTGCTGAGAACGCAGCTGTGGTTTCATTGGCCACATGCTAAAGAAACAAGTAATGGTTACTTGTATCTGTAAGCTCCATACATACAAGGATATGTTCACTGTTTATATATATATATTATGCAGGCTATAAATAAAACATACGTAATCAACCATAATTTTTTCCTGATGGCAATTTAATGGTGTTTATTAATTATGCTTTATAGTCAGATAGTAAATGTATGAAACACCAAAGATTCAGGCATTCCAGGATTCAAGAATTTAAAGAAAAGTATTTTTGGTGTGTTTGGAACATTTGGTTTGGAAAAAATATCCAAATGTTTCAGTTCACAAATGCATATATTCATTTCAGCATGAGGTAGTTTAGGAGGCTATACACACTCTGCAAGGTATTGTTTGTTTCTCTGTCAGGAATAGAATTTGGAAAAACACAGTATTGTGATTTAAGGTTAAGGTATAAAAAAATCAAAGTAAGAAATCAACATGATGAGTTGCAAAATTACAGAAATCTATGAAACTGCAGAAAAAAGTACAGAATAATTGATTGCATAAGTATTATGCAAATAATTACTATCATTAAGGTGCAATTGAAAAATTAACTCTCATTTTCTTGCTGCCTTAAGGTTAGAAGCCTGTGTATATTGCATTAAAAAAAAAAAGATAAAACAAGGTTTCTATAGCCAGCTTTCTTCAAAAAAAGGTTTTTTTGTTACTTATAGCGTTACTGGATTACTTTTCTGGTTCCTTTTAGAATTGAAATCCACAAATATTTATATATATTTCATAACCAATGATTTCTTTGTGAAAGCTTCATATACTACATATCCCAACAGGCTTTTCTGTGAGTCCAGTTTGAGTATGAGTCATTTAAAGCTCTCACTTTACCTGAGCAAGGTTGATTTCATAAATTCACTGATATTATCAGTATACATCCTGTATCATCTTAATGTACATAAATAGTTACCAAAGATCTGAGGAAGTTTCTTCCTCAAACAAATCACTTCTGGTCTTTTTTGGTGCAACCTATATTGCAAACCTATGTCTAATTTAGGATAGATTTGGAAAAGTATTTATCTTCATTGTCTCTTTAATGATACATCCACAGTTTTTTTCTGGCTGATGTGTGCTTTCCTTGACATACTTAAAGCCCAGGTAAGGTTGTTCCAAACCAGGTGCAGATTAGCATGTTAACAGTTGAGCATTACTTACAGCCTTTATGTGCCATCCATGTTAATTTTCACTGATTGTCACTGATCAAATACAGTCAGAAACAGTGGAACAATATATTCTGGTTGATCTCTTCTCCTTGAATCCGTAATACAAGAAGGCAGTATCATTGCAATTTGCTCTTTTATAAATCTTTTCTTTTTGAGAAATAGTTCATAGAAGATACTATTTTTAAAAAATATGTAATGTTGGCCTTTTCAAAACAGAAAGAAAATCACTTTTCTTGGTGATAATCTCCTTTCTAACCCCTTTGGCTTCCGCAAAAGTCAAACAAATTCTATGGTATTCTCTATCTTTCAACTTCTTCCAGCTTATTCCCACTAAGGCTGTTTGTGTATTTGTAAAATACAAATTACACCAACTCTCACTTTTATATCTGACTCCCCAAGGCAATTTGTCAGTGTGGGGAGGTATGACCCTGCCTCAGACAGAAAAACAAAGAGAGAAGAACTGAACTTCCACTGGTTGTTGTGGTACAGTATTACTAGTACATCTTCAGGTACGCAAAGCAAGACAAGACAAAAAAGCTCTTACAAAATATCACTGGGGCATTGTCTTTCTATTATTCCAAATGATGTACAATATGTGTTTAATGGTAGGACAGGGAGAGCAGTCTATTATCACTTTAACTTGCATTCCTGTTCTAAGGCACTTTATGAAAACCTAATGTCATCTGGATATCATAACAGTCCTTACCATATCATTACATGGGACCAACATTATTTGATCAAAGTAAAAGAAAAAGCTCTTATTTTATTTATAAGCCATCTGCCACAAACCATTATCAATTACTTAGGCCCTAAGTTACAGGTTTCCATGAAGATTATTCAATAAACATTGTCCAGAAAAAACTAGATACTTTTAATGCATAATTCTCTGGAATGTTTATTAAACAATAACACTGAACCTTCTGACAGTTTTATTTCTGAGAATGTTATAACATTATTATGCATTCCACCAGTAATTCTGCATTACTGAAAACTCCTGTGCAATGTAATGAATCTTACTGAAAGCAGATGCAGCTGAGTTAATAACGGGGACATCAATGAACTATAGAAAGTCATATAGTGGGAGGGGTGGTTTGGGGGGAAAAGAATGCAGAAACGAGTTCTGATTCACTTTTGCAAAAAAAAAAAAAAAACAGAAATAAGAATAAATAGTAATATAAGGATTTGAAAATCCAAATGCAAAAAGTAGCTTCACCTGAAAAGAGTATTTCATCATGCATTATATATTTACTGTTTAATGCAGAGTCTCCTGGGAAATTCAATTTAACTTAATTATAGGATGAAGGGGTTCTAAAAAATGACTTAAACGCCTAAATGTTCTTGAATTTACTTCTGTGAATAGGTTTCTGCATGTCACATTTTCTGTGAGGCCACCCTGCAAGGATCCTTTTATCACCTGTTAAATAGCTGCTATTCCTCTTAACTAACTACAAAGAAAGCTCCGTCTAAGGTTCAGTACACTTAATACAAAGAATCCAAAGAAAGGAAGACTTCAGATGAAACTCAGTGCTTGGCCATAATGAATCTGGTAAATGTTGGTTTCCTGCAATAAAAATAATAGGTGAGATCTTGGCCTATCGAAGTAAATGGGAATTTTGCCATTGATTTTAGCAGGGCCAGTATTGCAACCAATAAATCTACAGAGCAAACTGAAAGAAGTGGCTGAAGAAAGGAAGGGGAATTAATGTAACAGAACACAGAACCTCTACATTATTTGAGTTCTTGTTCTACCCTCCTCTGCCTGAACTAATATCTCCTGATAGTCCTGAGATGTGCTCACAGAGACTATTGTGGCAGTGTACTGAACACCAAATATTTACAAAAGCATTTAATGAGTGATTCAGCTTTGTTGTTATAATGACTCAGTCTCAGATTCAACCAGAGGTTGTTTTAGGGGTGAGTAACCAAGGGCAATTGCCCAAGACTGGATACCACGGGGAGTGTGTTAGACTACAATAATTAAAAGTACGAGTTATCCAATATGCATCAATCTATGCCTGCATTCTTGCTGGTCAAAACCTGCTGTAGCAGATGCAGCTAGATCTTTCAAACACAGTGCTTTCTGTAATATGAGTAAAATAACAGAAAAAAAAAATTAGTTGGAAATATAAATGTCTTTTTTCTTTTTATATTTATATCACTATCTGAGTTTCTTTTTGCCAATGTGTGAAAATACCTATTTTTTCTAATTTCTGATGTGTATTAAGTGTAGTCATCAGATTTTTGCATAAGTTTTCCCAGACCTCCATTACACACATGCACCACATAGCCCATGTACAGCAAGGCAGTTTCAGAAA
The DNA here is from genome assembly GCA_013398815.1 of Ibidorhyncha struthersii. Taxonomy (NCBI): domain Eukaryota; kingdom Metazoa; phylum Chordata; class Aves; order Charadriiformes; family Charadriidae; genus Ibidorhyncha; species Ibidorhyncha struthersii. The sequence goes on from VZSZ01001404.1 coordinate 1,134,798, forward strand.
ACTGCAGACTAACAAATCAAGCACCGTACAGCCACACCACAGACGTGCTATGGTCCTGTCTGGAAACATCAGATGTGAGGAAATGTACATATTGGTACCTCACCATGGGCTGTACCATTGTACTTGAGAGATCTGTGTTTCATTAGGAGGTGAAAGCTGTGGGTCAAATTTTAACTTCTTGTTCAGGTGTTCCAGTATTGGGACCAGAATATGGAGAAGCACAACCATCTAGTTTGTGGGGTTCTTTCATAGGGATTATTTGCAACCAAGGGATAGTTTGGAAAAAAAAAAAACAAATCCCACTGGTTAAAAAACAACAAGAAGCAAACGGTGGCTAAAAATATATTATCTGATGTGGAAGAGATATATAGGTAACATACTTCTGAACATAAAAGCATGGTGTAGAAATGTGATGGATCATTAAAATCTCCCTTGAACTAGCTTAATATCTGTAACACTTATCTCAGTAATGAAAAAGTCATAAACTAAAACAGTAAACTGAAACTGGGTGTGGAAAATGGTGGCATCCACTGCAGACATTGTTTTGCAATACACAGTTTTCCTTGGTTGTTAAATCTCATTTTAATACTTACCAGAATATTTGACAATAAATTTTCCCCATCCCTTAAAACACTCTGCAGGTTTCCAGCCCAGAGTTGTTACCTGGCAATTCAAGCAGACTTTTTTATTGTCTAAAACTGTAGGACATACACTTTGGTTTTGACCATGATGGGTATTAAGTGCTTCTCCAAACTGGGGTAAACAAACAAACAAACAAACAACAACTGTCTTATGCAGAAAATATTTTACATTGTGGCAGTGCTCTTTCCCTGTAAAAATGTCTTTAAGACTAGTAAGAGGTGCACATAAATGATAAAATCTGTAAGAAATCTTTTGTGAGCTCAGGCTGATGTGGCTCATCAGTACATCTAACAGTAGTTACCCCTAAGCACAGGTATGCTTGTAGATAAGATGAAAGTAGCCTTTCTTATTATTATATTTCTTATTATTATATCTGACTCCTGCTCCTTTCTTCAGTCTCTAAATCAACTCCATCTGGTTCTTACCATTTAGTTGTGCAGTTTACCTTTCACGGTGAAACATGCTTTCTGCTGCAGAAGCAGATCCAACGTGATTAAAATTATTAGGTAAATCAGTGATTGCTTAAGTCTGGAATCAACTAACCATAAAAAACATGATCAGGCACAAAATGAAACTGAGGGCCAATTCTTCGCTGAGTGTAAATTGGCTGGACTCCAGCTGATTTCTGTGGAAGGTATTGAAAACGATGTTCTGGGCCACCTTTTTTTATGTTAATAGTTTATGAAGCACATCAAGCAAGATGCCAGAACAATGCTTGTATAAGTAAGAAACCATCTCATCATATTGTAGACTAGTTCTGGGTTTATGCTCTGTTGTGGCAGGGTGAGGACCTAAGTAGCCAGAAGGGAATGACCTTCCCCAACTCTGTGACTGGAAGGGGCTATCCAGATAGTCAGGTCCCTACCCCAACTGTCACAGGGTCAACCAACACTTGGGCCTCCCCTGAAAAAGCTGAAATTTCCCCTTTTGGCAAGAGTGCCAGCCATGTGCCCATACGTCACCGTAATGCCTAAACAGGTAAAAATAGCACATCTATAACCTTTTGTTTTTTTACAGCTTGAGAACTACATTGTGGAAAACATGAAATCGGAGATGGTGCAGCTGCAGCAGAATGCTGTGCAGAACCACACTGCCACCATGCTCGAGATAGGGACCAGCCTCCTCAGCCAGACAGCAGAGCAGACGAGAAAACTCACGGATGTTGAAACCCAGGTATGTTCCCAGAGTGGTTTTCTAAAAGCTGTTAATTGCAGAGAACTTTTCCCATCCTCTTTCTTTTCTGGTGCATCACCACACAAAACATTTCAACGCGGGGCTCCGAGAAACATACACCCTGTGTTTATTAGTGCCAACGGTGGTGATGAGTGACCCTTATGTGTCTTTCTTTTGATTTCATTTGGTTAGTATATTTAGCTGTCTGTGTGTAAGTCAGGCAGGACTGTCCAAGAAACTAAATCAGCATTTGACTTCAAATAAACAGCTCAGCTACCAACTGTGAATGATACAAGTGTCAAGCTAAATTACAACTTTCAGGCTAAAACAGAGACTTTGATCTCCATTGTTGTTTGCTTCCTTATGATTATGAGAAAGTTTGTTTATTCTCTGCAAGATGTTTCCAGCTATTTGAAAAGTAGTGTATGTATGCAGCTTTTAAACTGTGAAGAAAGGGACAAGCATCAGCTTCTTTATAAAACGCTGTGTATTTGTTATTACTGTAAAATTGTATAACATCACATGAATTTAATGAGCCATCTCCATATGAATCCTAGCACTAAAATCACTGTTGTGATTGAAGTGACAAGAGTATCACTGTCGTAACACAGAGTACAATTTCATACTGGGTTTAATGCAAAGATACGTACTTTTTGCTTTTTGAATTCTTTTATCAGTTTAAGATGCGTATTTGTTTTCCTTATTTTTGCTGACTTCCTCTTGATCTTCGTAGCATGTGGCTACACTGCATTTGCTGTTCATTTAGGACAGGGAAATTAAAGTACTGCTTTGCTTTGCTTTGTTCTAGTAGCATATGTACTTCTTGAAAGATCATATTTTCTGTTCTAATGTCTTTACTCATGTTTACAATATCATTACCAAGTTATGTAATCACATTACAATGCACTGAGAAACAACAGTGATTATGAAAGACAGATACACTGCCTTACACTTGTTCCCTGCACCATTTTTTCTACATCGTAGTTAGTAGATCAACATTCATGATCCAAATGACCACAGTTTCTAAAACATAGTATGTTGACCTATGAAAATGTTGGGGAAAATCTTTAATTCAGTATCAACAGAATATCTAAATAGAAATAAGAGGTGAAGGCCCATGGACTTTATACATATCTTATATTCGGTAAATAAAAAGGAGGTGTAGGAATAGGTGTAGGTGTAGGATTCTCATATCCCACAAGACCTACCTTGGTGTGTGTTGAGTACTCATTCACAGTTTCCTCCTTTAAGTAGGTAAGGGACAAAATGTGCATTGCCTCTGTTTCACTTTTCCTTTGAGAAAGCACTTCAAGGTAAAGGTATCAATGACAACTGCATGAAGGAGTGGATGACTTCCTTCTTCTACACCTATTGCTGAAGAATTTAAGGGATGTTTAAGACATTAGTGGGCGTGGCTCTTCCTTGTTGCAGTCCTTGCTATTTCAGCTCAGTGATGGCATTTCCCACCTCCCCTTTTTCAGCAGCATGAGAACATCCCTGCCTCTACTCTTAATCAGAAAAGAGTGGTGCAGGTGGCACAAGAAAGTGAAGGGACTGCTCTTGGCAGTGATGGAGGCAGTCACCTGCATGGCAGAGAGGTGGAGGTCTGTAGGATACAAGGAGGAGAAAAGCAGGCCAGGATCTCATGCCTGTAATAAGAAGTACTCATACCCCTCCCAATCCCTGATCCAACCAAAATCTCACTGATTCCCTTTTGGCTTTCTTCTCTACCTGTAGCTCTTCTGATGTTTTGTAGGCTGCTCCATAGATGTATCCTCTTTGGAAATCTGTTGGCGCTTTGCTGTCTTCTTATCCCTTGCCAGCCATAACACACCTTCAATTTCTGCCAGGTCCCTCTGAAACTCTGGTGATGCCTCCTGGCACTTCCAAATGTATCCATCTTAAACAACATAACAGCTGCATACTGATCATTTCCAATTTTCTCAACCTCTGTACCCTTAGAAAAGGACATCTCAAGTTGCTCTGCGAATGTCAACAATTCAAACAAAAATAAGACACTGGACTGAGTTTGAGAGTGATTCTCTTTGCTTTATGTTCTGTAACAAATTCCTATCAGGCACACATGAGAAAATCTTACCATATAATCCTGTGATGATACTGACAAATGCACTTCAGAAAGGTCTGATAGGTTCCATTAAAGAGGGATCATTTTCAGTTCCAGAAGTGATGGCATCTCAGCTGCTGTGTGTTGCTTTCATTCCTGAAAGCATTCTGTTATTTCCACTTTTGAATTATTTTTATTAGAATCTATTCTCTTTCATCGGGGTTTCTTTCAGTCTGATTTACTTAGTAAAACTTGTGCTACTGATACAGACCACCACTAAAGTGAAAGGCAATAAAAATTAAATTAAAGATAAAAAGATAAAAATTGCATGTTTAGGATCACAGCCTTCATCTTAAAAATCTGTGTAAGAGTGCAAGTAGTGATAACATAAGCAGACACCAGACTTCTGCCAACACTGCAAAAGAGAGAACTCAGGGAAAGCTAAAGTAGTGGTTCTATTTACAAAACAGTGGATGCAACACTTTGGCTTCAGCCCAAGTACTCTTGCACTCTACTGTTTTAAGCATGCTTTGTAGGAATACTTTCAAGAATGAGAGCAATAATATTAATTAATGTTAGTTGATTTTGTAGGAATGCAACATAGCTTTCCATTGAAATGAAGCTTATTTGGCAGGCACCTTTCCTTTTTCTGCCGGCTTAGTATTATTCTACTGTAAACAGGGTGCCAGAATATCAGCTGGCACATATCAGTGTAGCTTGATTGAGTTCATTTGCACCAGCTGAGCAGCTGAGGTTAAAAAAGGATTGAGAAACAATTTTTGATGAATCATCAAATCAGAATGAAATGGTTACATTATGTTGCTATAACAACATAACCTGACAATAGAAACATTAATGTTTTTAATTTATCCTTAAGGTGCTAAATCAAACATCCAGACTTGAAATTCAACTACTGGAAAATTCACTGTCAACGTACAAGCTAGAAAAACAACTGCTACAACAGACACACGAAATCCTGAAAATTCATGAGAAAAACAGGTAAGAATGGGTAGTTTGTCTCATACTCTTCCTCTGTCCGTCACAAAGAGGTTTGTGCATACTTTGCTCTAAGCAACTAATGAAACGGAAGAAGATAATATGGTAGGTGGAAAGTATAGGTAATAGTTATGAAATGGCTAAAAGAGCTAGGGTGCTAACTCAGACTGTGTTAGGTCCTGTATGATAAATGTAAGTTGATTTTTAGCACTTTTCATGCACGCTGTAAGTTTACATCTCAGTTTGCTTCATGACAACCTAGTCATATGACCACAGCTCCTGCTACTGAAAAGCATACAGATAACTTGTATGAGCGCTTTCAAGTAGAGAAATATTAATAATAAATTATGAGATTATCAACTACCTTAAAGTGCATAAGAAACAGAAAAACTTCAGTAGTCCATCACTTTAATTTTAGTGGATACCAAGATCTAACATGTAGAAGGATCTCTCTCTCCCTTTGGACTCAATTGTACATTGTGTACCTGGAGCTATGCTACTTCTAAAGAATAAGTGAATGATAAACATTTGGGGTTTATGTTGAAATTGAAGAAAAAGCTGTTGAGCAGCACTTAACTTTCTAAGCAGTGAAGTGAGAGTCAAGAAGTTCCAGTGTTGTCCCTTTCCGTGCTTCACAGAAGAACCTCTCTCAGGGACTCAGTACCTGAGTTCACTGGATTTAGCAATCCGGTATCTCGGAGAATGCATGTGGTGGGTTGACCTTGGATGGCTGCCAGACACCCACCCAGCCGCTCTCTCACTCCCCCTTGTCAACACGACAGAGGGAGAATATACGATGAAAAAGCTTGTGGTCGAGATAAAGCCAGGGAGATCACTTACCAGTTATTTTCATGGGCAAACCAGCTTTATTTATTGCCAATTAATAACAGCATAGCACAGTGAGAAATAAAAACAGAACCCAAAAGACCTTTTCCCCTTACCTCCCCTTTTTCCTGGGCTCAACTTCACTCCTATCTCTTCTACTTCCCTTTTTCCCCTGAGAACTGCAGGGGGATGAGGGAGGGGGGTTGTGGTCAGTTCACACCACTTGACCTCTCCTTCCTCATCCTCTTTCCTTTTTCCAGCATGGTTCTTTCCCACAGGCTGCAGTTTTTCAGGATAAGATTTCTCCAACATGGGCTCTGCACAGGATGCAATTTCCTTCTGGGCATCTCCACCTGCTCCAGCACTGGGTCCTCCATGGGAAATACCTGCTCCACCATGGTCTGTCCCATGCGCTGCAGGAGAATCTCTGCTCCGGCGCCTCCTTCCCTCCTTCTTTTTTGACCTTGGTGTCTGCAGCATTGTTACTCTCTTTTTTTTTCCCCTCACTCCTCACACTGTCCTGTGGTGTTTTTACCCTTTCTTAAATATGTTTTCCCCAAGGCACAATCATGCTGCATAGGTCTACATTTGACATTGAAATAAGGCAAACAGCTTTAAAAGTGAGGTGGTTACTGAAGTGTCCTGCACAAGCTTTAGTGGACTGTTTAAACTGAGATCAGACAGTTTGCCAAAAAAGACAGCGTGACTCTGATGCTGCTGGACAGGGATCAGCAACTGAGGCGCAAAGACCTTGCCCAGGGTTATACATAAGGAAGACTAACACCACAATGGGCGAGGAGCTACTGGGAAAAGAAGACAAAGAACTAGATAATGATGAAAAATAGAAAATGTTGTTACAAAGGAATGTGTTTGCTAAATATGTCTAGTTGCAAAGCTGGTCAAAATAATATACCATTATTTTTACTGTTTATGAAAACCTATTTAATGTATTTAATCTAACAATTGTTTGTAGCCAGTAATTCCAGCAAATGTTATTCTGGAGATATTGGATTTCACTGAAAACTCTTGAACTCCACAGATTTCCCTTGGCCAATTGGAAATATGAATAGATTAGTGTGGGATTAACTCTGACTTCAGCCATCTAAAAATTAAGTAATTCTCCTAAACTGCATGTGTTGGCTCTCCCTGTAGTCAATGGAGAGAATAGGCATGTGCAGGAGGCAATTAATTCTATGCATTTTACAAACCTATTTAAATTCGGGATTAACCCAAGCATTAGTTAAGTAAATAAATACTTGCATTTTTATCTCTTACAATCTGGTTAACAACAAAATAGTATTGGCTGCTCAAAAGACTGAATCTTGTCTACTGAACAATCTCAATTCATTTATTTTTCTTAGCAATGCATCAGGGTGTAAAGCTTTCATGTCAGTAAACAAATAAGTTTTACTTAAATTGACCTTTGACTTGGCTGATGTTATGATGAAACAGTGTGTGACATGACAAAATGGTCTGCCTTGATTTTTCGGAAGAAAAGGAAGGGTATGTTAAAAAGCACATTTTATACCCCATTGTTTCTCTCAGAAGATAGTTGTATGTGGACAAATGAAAAAACAGGTGGCGTTTCATCTTGTAATGAAGCAGGGGCCTGGCATACACTGTCCAGGTTCTGTTACTCTCTCCTTGGGAGCAATAAAATTAGGGAGAGGGCAGTGTTATGATTACACTAAAATACGGATCATCAGCTCCTGTATCATCATCTACTCCTAACAAAGAACCGTGTAATCTCGGCCTTGTAGGTCGTGATCCTGAAACCAATTATGTGTGTGTCAGGTTCACTACAGGACCTGTCTCCGCGATCTCAGCAGACACTAGGTTTCTGGACATGCCAATGATTTCAGCTTGCTTAACTTTAAGCAGTAGTTATAGATTATCCATCAGGCTGTGTTCCGTAGTTGTTTGCAGTGAAAATGTTTTCAGCCTTCTCCATATCACTTACACCTCAACAAAACAGAGAAAACTCCTTTGGCCTGCATGGCCCACGTGGAATGTAAGTTTTCTTTGGAAGGGGCCTTTTTTTTGCAGTAGGTGTACACCATGGTGGGAACGAGTGTAGGAACTATTATCATCACAAAAATAATCAAAACAGATGGTGTACTGTGAGCAGATAATTTCTTTCTCTGTGCTAAAATTTTGTCTATATAAAATAAAAATAATGATCTTAATCACTTTCAAAGAACTGGATTTTGGACAAAAGTAATGCAAAATCTTATAGTAATAATTACTGAGCATTGACGTACTACAGTAACTTGTATATTATCCTTAAATAAAATGAACACTGCACATCAACAGGGGACCAATGCATGTTCTTTAGACTGGAAATACATCTATTCTTGGCCTTTCTCTCTACTTCCTGCCTCTGCTGGGAAGAGTGTCCAATTTTCTTCCTTTTATCCCACTGAAGTGAAAGATATTCCATGGCATAAGTAGAGTCACATTTGCCCCAGAATCATGTTTCTATTGAGTACTCTCATGCCATAAATAATTTAGTTTTGTGGGTTCCCACCCACTGTAATGTCAATGGTGGTTTCTTCCATTGCCATTTTTTCTCCCACAAGAACTTTCTAAAAGCTATTTTGATTTATTCCTGAAAGATTTCCCTGCTTAAGTGCCTTTATGGCCCCTTTTTTTTTTTCCCCAGAGTGTACCAGCTCCATTTAACTTACTGTGTGCTATTTGTTTCGATATGCAAGTGCAAACACAACTTTCTATTTACTCATATGAAACAAATGAGGAAAAAATGTAATGAAATTCTGGATCTTCCATCAATAAATAGTGGAAGTGAAATTTAAATTTAAATTTAAACAGCTTCCATTTGCAGACAATCAAACTAGATTAACACATTCAGTACGAGAACTGTTGTATCCTGTGGAAGGCAAGGGCTCAGGAATGATTCTTGAATTTCCATCTGACTGTGTGACAGATGAGGAAACACAACATGTCTCCTTGCAGGTTTCGCATATATTAAAAAGGTAAATCCAGACATTTCACTTCACTTTTGTGATTGCAATGGAATTACCTTGTCACTGGTATATAAAAAAAAAAAAAGCTTAGCAGTGCTAAGTGACCAATTACTTTACTGGGCTTGAGAAATATGGCAAGACATATTTTTTATATTTCTTTAAACTGATCAGACAATATCAGACTAACTAAGTATGAGTGGTCAGCACCAAAAAACCCAGGGAAAATTTCACTCACGTAAAAGAAAGTACAAAGAAGCTGTCTCGATGAGAAAATACCATTCTTGCACTCAAAAGTATGCATTTAAATCCTTTACTTCTTTGTCTTCCCATACATACATAATACAAGCAAACCACGTGTATACAGCCAAAGACTTTTTTCTAGTGTGATATTACTTGTCTGTATTTATTGAATAGTTCAACAGTGTAAATGTTTTAATCTGCATTTTTAATAATTGCAGATTTTTTAAAAGATTATTTTAATGCAAAAGATGTCCATCTCTAAGATCTGGTCTATATCCTCTTCTTATCTAAGATAGATATCTATCTAAAGGGAGGCCTCCAAAAACAAAGATTAAAAAAAAAAAAAATCTCTTAAACTTCCATGGTCTGGAATGGATTAGTGAATAAACTACCTACCTTATAAGGCAGATTGCCTAAACCAGACTTTCCTTCCTCCCCAGAGAGCTACTAGAGTGCTTTCTATACGTTCTACTTCGTCACCTTTCAAAATGACAGCAGCTTTCACTGGAAGTCATTCTTTGACTTCTGTACAGGCCTTCTACCCTCTCCAGTGTTATCAGAGGGCTTTTTCTGAATCAGCTGGATACAGCCCAGTTGCATTGAGGCATCCCACTGGCTCATTTCCTGACAAAGTTAACACATCGTTTTTATGGTTGAAAAAAGATTCCTAGCCTTGCCAAGATCAGTAGGTTAGACGTTGAGACACGGTTAACCTTTAGGAAAATTAAGTTTGTCTGGGTTTGGGAGTGGTGGTGGTGGTGTTTGTTTTTAAATTAATTGTCTTCTAGATAATCACTCCAAAGAGTCATTGTCCAGTGGATAATATTGGTATTTATCCATGTTAACAACAATATTTGTTTCTTCACAACTTCATTCTGTTTCCCAAATGCCTGATTTGTTTCCCCAGACTGAAGGCTACAGTTTCAAAAACCACACATACATATGTGTATGTGTACACATATATAGGTATATACATGATGCTTCTAGCGAATGGTGATTTATTTTTACTGTGAGTATTGTAGTTCCCATGACTGCTTCAATTGTCCAGGTCAGTAATGTTTTCAAACATGTAGGAAATGTATAGGAATTTCAAATGTACAGAAAATGTATACAGTAAACTTACTGTAAAATAGAGCCAGTCATTATGTAATGACCATAACATTTTACTGGAAAGTGTTATAAAATAATGTTATGTGACAATTTTGGTTAACCTTTACAGATTGCTTGATTAATTGGTATAGAGACAGATGCATTTTTTTCTTTAATATTTTATGTCAGCAATCGTCATTAATGAAAACTAGTAAAAATATTTTCATTTTAACTCTTTCTTCACAATGCCTCTTTAAAAAATTGAGAAAATATATTTACCAAGCACTCAGAAAAGTTCTTTCTTCATGGTATTTGTCTACTAGAAGTTGTCTGATGTCACAAGGAAAAAACAGAGAACAGAGTGGTCTCACAACTATTAAAACAAAATATCTAAATATCTTTGTGACTGGTTTCAGTCTGTTTCAAGACTTTTTATAAAAAAGTTTCTAGCCCTTTTTTATTTTAATGAGCTATAATAAATATGAATGTAACAATACTAATGAAAAATTCTGGCCACATTAGGGTCAAAGGACATAAAAGCAGCTTTTCTAGTGCTGTTTAAGGATTTTGGAACAGGCCAGTGTAAAAATCTCCAATCTATATGAAGTTTTTGCTTTTATTCATTTGGACCTTTGACCAAACGTTTCTCATTGATTCTTAGTAAAACACAATGAATGTTCTGGATTTCTCTCAGGAATACAGGGAGTGGTCCCATCCTCAGGACTTATTCTTATCTGTTGCAGATTTATGGATGTAGAAAGATCATTGCATAAATGCATATGCATTCCTTAAAATAGCTTAGTTTTGCAGTTTATAATAACAGGACTTTTAATCTACATAGAAAACTGTAAAGGAACCAAGTGCCGTGACACTCTCATCTTTCTACTACATGTTGTTGATACACTACTCATAAATATTAGGATGTATTATTACTAAAGCTGTAAAACGTCTGCTTGCTGTCTGTGTCTGTAGATGCCAAACTGGGAAGATCTAAACATTCTTCCTTCTTGCTTGACATGGACAGTGTAGCTACAAATAAGACTGCTGTCACCATGGGTTCATTTACTATGGTCTTAGGCTTCGGTGGGAAACAAACAATGCAATGCACAAACTGTGGCTGTCAAAGACCAGGAAAGGCCTTTTACATGAAATCATTCAGATATGGAAATCATTCAGATGTGGACATGCAAATAGGATGTTGTGGAATTAGGGAAATGCCCTGTACAGTACTAGGATATGGACAAAGATCAAGGGAACTTTTTTTACCTTTACTTGCCATTTAACTATAAACAATATTCTGGCTTCAAGAATGGCATCTTCTCTTACATGGACAACGCACGAAATTTTCAACGGACTGTAAGATGTCAGACCGGGATGTGGCCACACCTAACATGCCTTCTATCACACACTGTGCCCAGGGCCCAGCTTATTTCTTTCCAAAGCACATTGACACAACTTATAGTCTATCAGAAAAGTTAAAATCTGGAATCAAAATGAGCATTTCAATGATTTCCGTGAAAAAGTGGACAAAACTGATAAAATTCACATAGAACTTTTTTTTTTTATTTTGAACAGTATTTTATGAGTAAAGCCAATTCCATCAGAACATTTTCAACCATTTCTGCCTAACTAAACTAATTAATCTGACCTTCTGCATAACAAAACTTCAAGACTTCTGCATAAATATTCTCAAACAAATCCATATGACTGTAGAGCATAAAGGCATTGTGTTTGATGTTACGAGTTCAAGTGATGAAAAAAATCATCTACAGGTCTTATAAGGTGTTAAAATAATTTATTGTCTTTGGCTTCAAAATCTGTACTTTGTTTCAGATTGAAACTTTCTATCATCTGATTCTAGTCCACTGAATCTTGTTATGCTTTCGTTACTAATTAATGAGCCTTTTAGAATGAGATATCATGTTCCCCTTTGCATTTGAGACCCCACAAAAAAGTGTTTTCCCTTCCCATCTTTTCTTTTGCCCCCCCCCCCCTTTACCCAGATCCTCCTGGTTTTCACAGAACTAGATATGTTGATATTACAAAGTATATTTTCTTCAGTATTTTTCTAAGTCCCACATCTATAATGTTACAGAAAAAGAGATTTGCTGCTTGGTTCCTTTTATTTAAAAAAAAAAAAAAAGAAAAAGAAGAAAAAGTTTGATATTACTCTAGCTTGTACAGCAAATCCAGGGCCTGAATTTAATCTTTGAATTCTTATCAATTGTAACAGCTCATATTAAAACACTGTGATATCTAGTAGAAACAACTCCATATGGATTTAATTACATTCTTCAGTTAGGTTAAATGACCTGAAATTATGCAGGCATTTTGCCACTGATCTATTATCCAGAAGTAAAAACAAAGGTGGGGGGAGAGTGCAAATAAATAAAACCTAAGACTGACTTGAACAGGAAGCAGTTTATTGGCAAGTTGGTTACCACCAGTTGGTTTATGGGCATGAGAAACGCCTCTTTTGGCGTATACAGTAGAATTACTGAACAGAAAGTAGCAGAGGGATTGAATTAATTTTTTTATCTAATATTAATAAAATCTTTTTGCTAAACTCCCACCACAGCATCAAAGCACTGGCCTGAAAAAGGTTCTTGTTCACTGTTGACAGATATTAGCTGTCCTTTATGTCTACAACTCCCCCATGCTTCTAGATATAATCTGACATGCCTTTGATCTTTGTAAATTTTACACTTCTGACTCAGGACAGAGGGTACTAGAAAAAGAATATTAGCCAGGAGAAAGTGTTTTCACATATGTGTAAAATTATTCATAAAAATTGGTGTAAGCATGGCACATAGTATGACGCCCAACAGTTTTCTGTCTGAGGAGACTTTTGTGGAACTACAAAAGACGTGGGGAGTGGAATATCTATGTGGACTCAAGGAAAAAAAGGGAATCCTACCTTAAAATGAAATTTCTGATTTATCTTTTGGGGAAACAGTAGTATTCTTAATGTGAAAGCAGATACCACTCATCTGGTGCACAATTCCTTTCCCAGCTTCACAGATCCCATCAAATGGTACTATTACTCTGTGTTCCATATCCCTTGATGGTACTCCATAGCTCCTAATGCTTGTCTTCCGTTCAGTGGTAAGGCCCTTTACAAACTCTTTCTTAGTTTATCCCTCATTTTTATCTCTTATCATATTGACCAATACTACACACTACCAATGATGTATTCAATGCCCTGCTCTTCTCCTTCCTTTGCCTACCTTTGGTTTTTCTGCCTAAATTTCTATATACAAATGTGTTACTGGCCCTATGCTTGTGCACTTGGGTGGGTGTAAAAACTAGATACACAGTTCCATGCAATTTACTTTAAGCACTACAGCATGCAAACATCACAAAATGGAACCTTAAAAAGCAATTATATTTGGCTGCTTGACAGAGGAATCAGTGGACTGAATTAGTAGATGTGACATTTTTAGAATAAATGAATTGTGTACTGAATTCTGTGGTGAAAAATAAAATAATTCTGTTTTCTGTATTAATAAATGTTGGCATGAAATAATATCTACTAACTGTTTTATTTCATTTTAGTTTACTTGAGCACAGAATTTTAGAAATGGAAGAAAGGCATAAAGAGGAGCTGGACACTTTGAAAGAGGAAAAAGAGAACCTACAAAGCTTGGTCACACGACAAAGCTACATAATCCAGGAACTAGAGAGGCAGTTAAACAAGGCAACAAGCAATAACAGTGTCCTGCAGAAACAACAGCTTGAATTGATGGATACAGTGCACACTCTAATCACCCTCTGTTCCAAGGAAGGAGGTAAGAAAGTAACATTATAAAACATTAGAAGTGCTAAGAAATGTCTTCCGAAGTAAATCCTGAATTTTGGAAAGGCAGAACTTAACGATCTTATTCCAAGAAAGAAAATGGCATTATAATTAAGGACAAAAGAACTGATGAGAACCTACAAATGAAATAAGGTTCAGACTTTATTCTGACTGAGGCCAACCCCTGTACTAATGGCCATTTTTTATTTTTTGAATTTAACATAATTGAATTTTTATACCTTGACCATAGCTGATGTAGGTAATAATTCCATTGACTTCATACTAGCAACACTAATTTGTTCCTCTGAGCATCTCTGTCCTTCTGCTGGGAGTAATCCAAACAACTGTGGATGTTAATTTTATAGATGCCTGTATCTAATTCACTCTAGACTTCCTTTACAGTCATCGGAGAGAACAGGGTATAAAAAAAAGGAAAGCAACCCAGAACTTCATACATATATATGGGTTATAATGTTGATGAACTTGGATGTAGGCACTTATGGTGCTGTAGACATCCAAAAGATTAATCTCTTGAATGAGATTTTATTTATAATAAGACATCATTTTTCTTCCTTCTGCCTTGCTGGATTTTTTTGGTTTGTTTCTGGGTGCATTAGGCACACTACAAACACAAAAGAGAAATAACATCTTTTGAAAGAAGGGGTTGACAAAGACTCTAGGACAATTCTCCTCAAGTCTGCCTTAGTAAAAAAGTTTCTTACAGACACTGAGAAAGAAATTCAGGTAGGATTTTAATTTTCAAGTGCTAAAGACACTGCAGAATTTCTCTGGAAAGAAATTCCTTTCATCAGAACTGGTCAAGGGAGAAGGGTGGATGGAGACCACTGTAAAGGACAGAAATGGGACACTGGAAAGAACAAATTAGTAAGTGCGGAAAGCAAGGCAAAGTCATACAGAAGAGAGGGAAGAAGAAAAGGGAGAATATAAGAGAAAAGGCATGTGCTAAGAATAACAGCTAAAAGGCGATTAACAGCTGTTCCTGGTATGGTATGAAGAGGCTTAAAAATACTGCAGGAAATAAAGTGGAGGAAAGAAAATAAAATCCATCTGGGAAGAAACCATCAAAACCCTTGTGAGAAAGGATACAGGGTAAGCCTAGAGAGAAACTGTAGATGTGCGAACTGTGTGAGTCAATCAGTCAGTGTGGAAGTATGGGTGAAAGAGGTCTGTGCAAGGTTAAGTACCAGCAGTCTGAAGAGCCCAGCATATTTGCTCATTGTAATTTGGGAGCTCCAAGTGCCATAAATTATCTAAACAAACAAAAAGCAAAAAACAAACAAAATCCCCAAACAAAACCCCCATCCCCCCCTGGCCAAAACCTTGTCACCTGCATAATTTTTCAATACTCTGTTTAAGAGGCAGAAGGATATATTAGATCATTCAAACTATTCCGCTTAAGGCAGTGTGGGTTTTCTCTCTACTATATATTCCCATGCAACTTGTGTGGCTTAAATCTGAACTGCTCCAGTGACGAGGATTACATCTCTTCCTTTGGAAGTGTTGCATGCTTGGGCCTGTGTTGATAGACTACGTTTTTTAAAAAAAAACACATTTTCCCCCCTCATGTTCATTCTAAATGTTCCCTTCTGCTTATTCTGTTATACTGTTCCCCAGCATTTTGAGTTAAATAACATCCTTCATAGTAGGCTGTTCTCATATCGGTAGGGAAACATCATGATGCAATGCAAATCCTTTATTATGTTTTATGGTCTTTTGGCAAAGAAACCTGGCAAAGCTGTGTTCAGAGTGTTCTAATAGAGCTCAGGAGTACTTTAAAATTATTATCAAAATGCAAGATATATTATTCTCATACAGAAATATACTGCAAGTTCTTTTTAAGGTTACAAACAGATTTCCTAATAATTTTGATTTTGATTCAAAGAAAATAAAACAAACAAACCAACATTTTTCCTAAACTTATTTTCCTCAGCTGCTTATAAAAACTTTGAGTGAGGATTACAGAAGTGAATGTTTAAAATTGGTCTCCTGGGTACAAATTCAGGTGCCTGGAAACCTGAATTTTCAGCAAGTTTTTTACTTCTGAGTAACTGTGGAAGTAAAAGATGCTCAGCGCAGTTAAATGCCTAAATATACTTTTAATAGCCTAACTCAAACTCTTGATTTTGGACCTCTTGTGTATTAATATGTTCAGAATTTTCCTTGGATACCTTTTTTATTTAAAGAGAATAATTTAAAGAGAAATAGTTGCAGAAATGTTTCCACTTACTACCTGTTTAAGCCTAGCTGACCAACATTTTTGCTAAGTACATTCACAGCTGAAAAAGGAGCCAGACAGCTTAAATTAAAATAATAATATCATCCTGGAGCATGAGACTGCTCTAATGAAAGCTGAATACTAAAGCATTTGGTTGCACCAAAAAAATAATACCAGCTTCAGTCTATGCAAATATATGTTGAAGATGGAAAAGTATGTGTACTGGAAGTTCAACTGGAGCTACTCTAAATTCACAGAGAAATATCAAGTTTAGATGGTCTTACACAAGTCTTTATGTGTGCACTAATGTTCAAAACATAAAATATGCTGTGAGAACTGGTGTTTATTTGGAGATAGAGAATAACAAAATGTGATACATAAATCAGTGACACCACTTCTGTCTTAATACTTTGGTAAATCTCAGTCATCTAATTTCATAAGGGATATAGCAGAAATGGAAATGCTCCAGAAAAGAACAGGACAATGGAAATAATTAGAAACCTGGAATGATTTCCATATGAGGAGAGAGAGAGCTGTAACACAGACAACTATTAGATGGGAAAGAAGGTATGTGGGATGCTGTTATGGGAGCATGCAAAATAACTAATAGTAGGGAGAAAAGGAACAGCCAGTAACATTGAGATATATTTTCCACTAATAAAAGACAGTACTTGATTAAGTTAAGTAAAAGTTGTTAGATATCATTGAGCTTGATAAAGATTTTTGAATTATTAGAAAGTTGAAGAGCCAGAGATGTGTAGGTCACCTTAAAAACTTCAGGCTTTTAACTAGGGACACTCATCTTTGAAAGGAAGCATAACCTAAGTGAGGCATCTGGTCTAGAAAGACAGATTGTCAAAGATGAGTAATTCTTAAGGATGAACACAAGAGTTGAGAGAAATTGCAAAGTCTAAACCCTGCAGTATTTTGAGAATGGTTTTGAGTATCATTGTTGAATTTTCAACCACATATTAAAAATGCAAGTAGATATATTATATATTACATGCATGTATATATACTTTTAAAAACTGTCTTTAGTATCAAGAAACCTAAAAATCTCCCCAAAGATAAGTCACAGATGGGAATATTATGTTCTTCATAGTTTTCAGGGTTTTCCAATTTGTGAAACTGAAACTAGCAATTTAAAAACTATTTTTTATAAAACAATAATAATAACACAGCTAAAAAACTTCATCTGAAACAAAGCTGGTGATAGCCATTGATTTTTGGTTACAAAACATCAGATAGATTTCCTCCAATAATGCCATAATCATATCAGAGGATTTATTTTTAGTTTCATTTAAATAAGTTGGGAAGCTTTCAGAAATTTGCCTGCTAGGAGCCTGTGAATAATATAGCTGAACACCGCAGAGATACAGGGCTGAACAGAAACTGCTTTTGTTGAGTTTTACACTCTGAGAAGCTTAGCTAACATAGTCCTTAGTACTGAATGACAACCTAAGAACCCTAAGAAATCTGCATTGGTACTTCCACCATGGCTAGACAAACTTTCAGAGAATTTCTGAAGGATATAAAGGCAAATAAGGAAGGGAGAAAAAAGTAACAGACACACAAAGGATAAATTTTTAAAATATAGGTGGACCTAAATACAAAATCTAGATCCCGCTTTCAGTGTCAGTTTTGGTACAGGCCAGTTTTGGGATAAGGGCCACCTGTAAAACTTGGAATTGTCTGTGAGTTTGGTTTCCAAAATACCACCCACCTCTGTCCCAGTGTGAGTTATTCTAGGTTTTCAGTTGCATGTAATCCTTAAAATAGACACTCTAATAGGTCACTAAGGCTACAGAGAGTCAAATATATGCAGGAAACCATGGGGACTCACGTCTTCATTTTGGCCTGTGTCTATGGCAAAATAGATTTGTCACATTGTTTATGTATTTTTTAGGAAGGGGCAACAATCTTGGCAGTGGCTGCCAATAAATTTCTAAAATAGAATCTCTAAAAAAGCAGCATTTTTAGACACTAGCCTTCCAACTGAAATAATTGTTAATTATGGTGAAAGTGTAAAGTAATATTTTAAAAAATAAGTAATCTCCAAATTCAAATATAGATAAATGTTTGAAACTTTTACTTTTCCCCAACAAAAGACAGAAATAGAAACATTATGGTGAAGGCTTAATTAATCACCATAGAGATATTGCATGACTATCTCCAAGACTGTAGAAGTCCTTCACCTGTAGAAGATGAGAGTTCGATAGAGATCACATCATTCTTTGCAAAGGTCATAAAAAAAAATTGTTATTATTGTTTTCTTTAAACTGTTCGTTCTTCATAATACTTTGAATATTGTTTGAGGGTGGATAAAGCATTTTGGCACATTCCTGTCACTGTCAACCAATGTGTGTAACACAGCAACTAGTTTAGTGACGCTTTCTAAACTTCTACATCAGAAAAATTACTTATGAAAAGGATATGTAGCACTAGGTAGAGAGTCACACATATTACTCAAAAAGAAAAATCAAGGAATACACTACAAATTATGCTAAGCAATAGATAATATCATCATCAATGATTTTTTTCCACTAGAAGAAAACAGATCTAGAGTGCTTATTGTCTTACCATTAAATTGCATAACTTAGGATAGCTGCCCAAGTACTCCCACCCACAGGATGAGGGAATGTAAAAATTCAATGGGAAAGTACATTTAACCATACATTTGTTTTCCTTTTCCTGATTTTTTTATGTTGTCTGTCAGACTGCATAATGACATACCTTGTTAAAATGTTTGGTCTAAATTTGTGTACTTCAGAGGACTAATGGAACAGTAGAGAAAGTTTTGTCACGAATGTCTGTTTTTGTGACCTCCTAGTAGGAGGTAAATGAAGCATTAGCTTCCTCTTGAATGCTGACAAGAAGCTAAGCTTAATTCTCAAAATAATACACATATATGCTAGGAATTTACCTCCCCAGAAGTGCCTATTGAGTTCATGAAGTAAATAACGTTGTTAGTGGCTCTGGCATTTTTGAAAAGGTACAAATCTTCTGGGTTATGGGTAGTTTTCATATTTTAGAAAATCATACAGGAAAAATAAATATCTGCAAAAATTTATTTTAATGTAATTTGTCCCTTTAAAAGGCATAGCAATTAATTTATTCAAAACATTAAACACTAAGTAGTATATTCTACTTCTTAGACCACAGTTGTTATGATGTTAAAATTTATGCTGAAGTGAAGAGAGTGAGAATAGAATAAGAACTTCAAAGAAATGACCTGAAGGTTACAGGCACAGGGGAAACTCCATTGACATAAGCAGAATTACCCCAGCAGTGATGCTGGCCTACATCATTAGAAAGACTTCAAAGACACCTTATATAATACAAGCTAGTATTTAAAAAAAAATAAAATAAAATCCCAGTAGGAATCCCAGGGTAGAATAACAGATTCAGGTGTTCTGAAAGGTAATTTTAAATCTTAATGTTTGGACTGCGTTCAGCAAGACAGCATTTCTATATTATGTTCACTCAGCCATATATTGGAATACAATAACGAGGATATTTAAATCTAATATATTTTAGACAGAAGTGTAGAAGAATAAGGTTGTGCAATACGGTTGGTCATTTTTCTTCTGTGCATGGAAATAATAATATTGGTACCCACCTGAGACATATTTTCAGGTGCCACCATGTTTTGTCTGGTACCATTTCCCTAACAATATCTTTTCATTTCTTAAGCACTTGCCTCCTGTTTGTACCTCTTCCTTGACATTGCTAAGGTTTTTTTCAGCATGATAAGACATAACTGGTGAGGCAGAAACCTAGAGTATGGCATACCAGTCACTTCATTATTTTTCTTCTGGAACATAGAAGCAAACAAAATAAGAGCTTTGCTAGATGCACAGAAGTTTCTGACCAACTTTGGCTGCAAGCTGTAGGTCTGAGGTGGAGCAGGAGTGTGCTTGAAATATGGTTCTAAGAAAAGAATGCAAGAATAAAATGATATTTTTTTCCTATACCTGAAATTGCATATTTGTTAGCAATGTGTTATAACATACTGCAATGTAATAACGAAACAGGATGCTTTTCATCTATGATTACTACCAGAAAACGTCCACTAGCAATTCACAAAGCTCACTATTATAAAGATGCATTCCCCTTTTTGATCTGCCTTCATATTTTGAAAGCTAGGAAGAAAATTAATCTTAATTTTGCACTTACTGTTATGGAAGAGGGATCTATATTAGTGCTGCTATTTATATGATTATTATCTATATGCTATTTATATGATTATCATTGGGACAGATTAATTTTATATTATCTTATAAAACTAACTAAATAATAATATTAATTCCAAATCATCATGGCTGAAAAAATAATAGTACTTTCATACCTTGCTTGGGCAAGGATACCTTAATTTACAAGTTATGCTGTATAATAAAATGCAACAAAGACTATTAGCTAGGATCAAGCCAGACTTTGGTTTAATAAAGATTCAGTACTAAAATAAGTCAGTTTGAATGTGCAGCATTTGAAATTTATGTTAGTGGGAAAATACTGAAACTCTTCAAAACAGAATTGGGGTTTGCCATATTTTAACCCTGTTAACTTATTGATGGTCACAGCAGGAGGTCATTATTTATTAGTACTGAAAAATGAATACTTTAAGTACATATTTTTACATTTAAATTCTTCATTGTTAATATTGAAATCAATTACCCACCCTCATTCATAGAGTATATGTCAGTGCCAAATCCCTCTTCACTCTGCTTTGTGAAAATGGTATTATTCACTCGCACCAACGATATTACGGGGGATATCAGCATATATAAACCAACTAACAGCACTGCCGGTGTCACCCAGATGGCTTGTTAGTGAAAAATTTCTTTGTATGCATACCATTCTTCAGCTGGAAACACTAAATGCACATTAGGGTGCCTGTGTGGAAAAATATAGATCAATTAAAGAAATATGGACACTAGAAATATTAAACAAAGTGGTTTAATCTCTCTTGTAGAAGTTCATGAAAGACTTCTTTAGTTCTCATGTCTCAGTGAATGGCTGGTTACTCACAAAATTGCTGTCTCAAACAGAAACTATTAAGGAACTATATTGCAGCTGGATAATTAAGTGTCTTTATCTCTTTGTAAATGGGCCATAAGGCATGCTATTTCAGCTCACTAATGAGGACCACTTTATAGTATTCCTAAGTGATGTCTTTCAAATGCACAGTGAATCGAAGTATTATTGTTTTTACCGGTCACTAAAGCTGGATTTATTGGGAAACAAACTTGATAACTGTTGATAATTTATTAGGTAGTAAATAATTATGCCCTGGAGACAGTGAAAGCTCACTACGTTAGCATCATTTTCCAAGACAGAGTCAATTCCTGCAGTACTATAGGAGGGAAATTCTGCTTTAAATGATTTATTTAATAAGTAGTTGGATAGCTTGAGTGCTCTTGCTATGCAATTGTTTGCCTTCCTTACTTCAGGCACTTAAAGAGTGTGTGGGAGGAAAAATTAATATTCTGTTAGTTGCTAAAACATTTATGTAAATGTTAATGTAAGGCATCTAGTTGGCTACACCTTTTCTCTTTGCTCCTCACCTTAAAAATATGGAACCGAAATTCTTGTATCTAATAAACCTTAGTGTCCCTAATGAATCCAAGACTGGACTAGTTCCTAGGCTGGTAGAATCATCATAGCCCTACTAACTGCATTTCAGCATGGCCGGGTAGTTATGCTGGTTTGTACCTAAGAGAGATTTGCATATCCATTCGGGCTGTGCACATGCAGCAAGTCATATGCATGCAGCCACCAAGCCTAGGGACTGATGGCAAAAGGGCCATTTTTGCTTTTGTCATTGCGACTTGGAAAGAAAATCCTTCCGCTTCTTCATCCAGTCTAGTGACTGTAGGATCACAGGATGAATCAGATCAATGTGCTGCTCCAGCAGAATAATAAACCTGTATAATAAAAAAAGAAACAAACCAACAACAAAACAACCAAGCAAACAAACAAAACCCCTCAGCCTGTCTCTCCCCTTCCCCCCTCCCATCAAACCAAAACACTTTCTGCCACATCTTCTATGAGCTCATTCATTCTGTGACTATGGGGACAGTCCTCAACCAACAGAAATGGGAAGAGCAGCACTGCTCCTTTAAATGACACACTGCATTGCAGTTCGGGTTATGACTAAGTTCTCCTTTAGACATTAAAAATGTGTGTGTGTATATATTTATTTTTACTGCCATAAACTCTGCACATTTAAATGAAGGCCAGCATTTTCCATTCTAATCATTCAGCAGATAGGCATGCCTGAGGAAGGAATTCTAGACTGCTGTTTTGTTTCACTTTCAAAAACACCCGTGTAAGTTCAAAGTAAGCTCCCAAGGAAATCTCGAATGAAAGACACAGGAGGTGCTACTTGCCTATTAATGGTCGAAATGAAAGTGGCATTTTGTAAATTTCTACAAAGGAAAAGAAAGGAAATCAGAAAAAGTTGTACCACAATATAATTCATAATGGGCTCAAATACTGTACAAAATACTGTATCCCAGGTCCCAAAAAAGAAAAAAAAAATGATGGAAAAATCTACAAAGACAGATGATCAAAGATGTGAAATAGCATTCATTAAGTGTATCAGAGATATTTCAGGCAGTGTAAAAGATAATAAAAGGAGAATGTAGTAAAAATTGTAAGTGGCTTGTAGAGCATGAATATAGAGTTACTGACACTTTCAGCTAAGAACAAAGGGGCACACTGGTTGAAAGCTAACAATGGGAGATTGTCCTTCACATGGTATGTGGATGAGTTCCTTGGTATGGGACACTGTGAATGATTAAAATGCATGTGTCATCAAAAAAGCAACTGGAGAAATTCATGGAAGAAAATTCTTTCAAAGACTATTAAATATACAGATATTATATCTGGCAGGGGAAGCGCCTATGCTATAAATTCCTGGATATGCTTGCCTGCTCTTCTGCTGTTCCCCAGTCATCTGCTCTGGACATCTGTTCCTACTGAAGACTCTTTTTTGGGCCAGGTGTTAACCCAGCCCTTGTAAAACCTTAGGGTCCTACTGGAGAGGGAACAGCCTAAAGGTCAAAGAAAATAAGTAGAAAATAAGTAATTGTGAGGGCACAAGCAAAGAAGAAAACAGAAAGACAGTGAAGGTTAAAAGATAAGTCTGGTGAGGAAGCCTGATGTCTTCTAGGGCCTCTGATTCTGGAGACTGGACACTAGAGAGGCTGAAGCAGCAACATAACCTGGTATAGCCACTGCCCTAACTTCATTTGGGATTAATGGGAGCCTTCAAAATAAAATTTTATAAATCAGAATCTGCAAATTTATAATCTATAAACTTGATAGTAATAGTTCCCAGAACAGAAATATTTTATTCCAATGTGTCAAAATGAACTTTTTTTCAAATTTGCCTTTAGCCAGCTTTTTTTTGTCAGATTAAGAGCAATCTCACAAAGAAATATTATTTTGAAAATCATTTTGGTGAATGTATACTTTGCTGGAAGGAAAATATATGTCCAAACTCCATTCCTAAACTTTATCTCACCCCCCTAATAAACAAATGTGCGTACACAAGCATGCACAATGACTTATCTGAGAGGACTGCTGGACTCCAAGACATCCAGAAGCAGCTTTCATACTACTATCCCCTTCCCTTTCCTTTTTAAGATGATATTCAGGCTTTGTGGAGATGAAAATAAAACATAGTATTAATACAGGAGGAAATAAATTTGACATTGGAGAAAGTTTTGAATCAGGCAGTGGTAGTTTGTCTTCATAATAGTTTAGGATTGTGTACTAAGTGTGTATAAATTCACATTAAAACTTTTATTTAACTAGCTAGATGCATAAAAAGTTCCTGATGTCTTATCAATAATAAGTAACTAATATTTTTTTAATTTCATACCTCTCAGTGGATTCTAATTTTTTAATTCTTTCTCACATCAGCGATATCGGTTGACAGTGATAGCTTTAATAATCCAGAAATACTTTTTGGAAAGGAAAATTATGTATTATGTACCTGAACAGACTAGAATCCAGAAAGTGCACTTTTCAAGTCCTTTTCGACAGCGACACAAATGTGCTCTTACACAGCTATCATTTTAGTTTGTAGGCAACACTGTGGTTACCTGGAGAACATATCTGACTTGAAGTCGGCCTCCAGGTTTGTGTCTTTCCTTGTGGTTTCTGTAAGATTTGCAGCACAACTGTGTTGTCACAGGGTTGTCTTCTTGCAGGGAGTAGTGTCACATCACAACCAGGTATTAGGTTGCAGTTTAATGTTTGTTCTCAGGTGGAGGTTAGTACATGCAAGACTAGGCCACTGAAGCAACAAACTATACCTCTGGCTCTAAGTCAGCAAAAACTGAGGGGCTGTGACTCTTTGCATATTTTTCCTCCTCAAAACAAAAATAATCTTCACCTTCTCTCTGTCAGGTCTGTTTGTGGATCCCTCTGCTAAGTCTGGGAACATATATACATGTATGGGCCATGTTCCAGGCCTCCTCACTGGGGACATTTGACTGACATCCTTTTGATAACATTAGCAAACTGTTTCTGATTTGATTCTTTGCGAGTCAGGCGCTATTTGCCTCATAACTGCAACAGCAGCTGCATCCAAATGGCTGGGAAAGAGGTCAGAGATACAGCATTTCATAGAAATGGAGGATTCCCCACCATGTGTCTGGAACCATGACAAAATCAAGGCAAAATTTATTTGCAGTCTGGATCTAGACAGAAGCTGCCATTTGGTAGTCCTTGAATGACCCTGTCCTGGAATGATGCAGTTGTAGGTAAAAGCCATCAATTTACAACCTTCTCCTTTTTGATTTTTTAGAAGCTGCTCATTTGGGGACATAAATTTTCACCTCAGATGTTTTCGACAGAGCAGCTAAAATTTAGGCCAATTCTGTTTGCCAGTAAGATATGGGGAGACACTTTTCCTTCCTGGCTTCAAAAGCATGAAGATTTTTTTTTTAATGTATTTTGGTATGTATAGTGATTATCAAGTCCTATAAGAAAATTAGATCCATGTAAATAAAACATTAAAACAATGAAAATATAATAATTCACTAAGACACTACAGAAGTCTCTGCATATCTGTCCAAATAAGTCACTATCATGCAAAATACCCAACAGCTGCCTTCTATTTGTTGGCAGTATCACTAAAGGACATAAGACTCTAGAGATTAATTCAGTCTCAAATGATTTCACAAATATGGCAGTTCAGATCTTAAATAATTTAGTAAATATGAATGTGATTTTATTGATTCAGTCAACATAATGAACTGAAGTTCAACATTCTTTATTGCTTACAGACAAACAGCATTATTCGTTTACCAAATATCTGATGGAGACTTGAAAAGCAATGAGATAACCACTTCATTTTCTCAAAAACAATCAGAAACCTCAATTAAAAAAATTAGATGATTTTAAAAATATTTTTTCTAGTAGAGATGAGATTACATAATTTTCATACAGCTAGGAAAAAAGATAAATATTGTATGTTTTAAATTTCATATTCCTAGAGGAGAACTTTAGGTTACTAAATATTTCAAAAGCCATTTATTCTTAGTAGTCGGTTTGTATTTCTTTAAACCTGGGCAGAACAACGGGCATCCTTCATTTGCGATACCTGTTAGGAACTAGTAAACTAATTTACCAACGACTTATTTTCATAACTGATAGCAGAAAAATAGTCTCACCCTACACAAAGGCACGCACAACTAACAATCAGTTAAGGGATTTCCCTGACTATTGCTTTGGGAAAAAGGCCCTACATGTCTAAGCTTTCTCACTTGCAAGCTCTAGCAACCCTTTCTAACAAAACTGAAGAGGCTACAGCCTCGGTGGCTTTCTACTGAAGGTTAATTCCCTGTTAGAAGAAGCAGCAGAACAGCTGCTCAGGCCTGGCAGTTCACAGCCTGTGGGTTAGCAGAAACCTCATTGATTTGGGTTCCTGTTCCTCCACGGGGCTGCAGAGTAGTCGCACTGCCAGGGCTGTTGCCTCTACATGGCAGTGGCTACCTGATAGAACTCTGGAAAGTTGTGGATGGTACTTGCTGTATCGTCCACGCTCAAATCATCATCTAGCGCATTGAAGCAAAGAAACAGCCAAAAGACTGATAACTGAAAGAAAAAATTCATCAAGTAGGGAAACACAGGTAGCGTAGCCCAAAGAGAAAGTTATTGGGTTAAAAATTAACCAAAATACTTTTGGAAGTGTAATGAAAGAAGAACTTATTTCTCTTGTTAATTCTCCTTCTGTTCAGGAAAGCAGGATTTTCCACATAGGCATCATTGCTTCAGAGGAGCATGACTTCATCACCAGTTTATTCATCCATAAAAGGCAATCAAAAGAACCCTCCAGGGCTTCAAATTTTGGCTAAGCTTTCAGGTTTAAAAAATGATAATATTATTTTGTTTGACATAGACTTACCTTTTTTCTTCAGGTACATAAAATGCTGTCTTAAGCATTGTATTTGAAAATACCTAAACTAACATTAGAAATCTGTTTAAAGTCAATTAAGATCTGGAAGCTGAACAGAGAAATGTAATGGCTACGTTTTTTGTTTTAGAAGTACTTTATTTGCACCTTGTTACTTTAAAAAAAAAATTATTTAGACATCTACCATATGTGAGTTAATGCATCATTCAGAAACTTCACTTGATGTATAAAGGATTCAAGGTCTATGTAATGTTATAGAAAAAACAGTCTGGAGCTATAGTAGGTAGAAGTGGTTTGGAAATTGTATGGAATATTAAGTTAGAAAAACAACAGCAAACCATAGAAAAAACATATTTTACCCTAAAAGAACATTACCAGTAACATTCCTGAGTATTAATTTTCTGATAACTTTGGGCTGTTCTTGCGAATTACAGTCTGATGTATTAAGAAAAACTGAACTTTTTGCTGGTCATGTTTAATATACTGTGCTGCAATCTGTAATAGTTCAGCTCCTTCACAAGGAGCTGAGCTTTCCTTCTAGTGGGAGCACCAGTTCCTGAGAGAGGGTTGAAAAGCACCCAAGGAAAGCCATCTTCTCCTGGCTACGGTGGTTCACTGAATAAATCCCACTGCTGCAAAAGAAGGGTACCTGGTTACTTAGTCTACAGGAAATTAACGCATTTGCTGTCTGTGATCTCAGGTATTTCAGCTGTCTGATACTGAGATGGAGAGAACCGGGCATTCTGTGGCATCTGTCTGTCCTTCATCTCTTACATCAACAGCAGTTTTATTGTGTTTTTTCTAGTCCTTAAGAATAAGGAAAAAATATTTCTAAGTATGTTTCCTGAAGATCCATTTCCTTAGAACATTATTTTCAAATCTATTCTAATTACTCTGAAATCAAAATCTTACCTTGTTTAAAATTTATATAATATGAACTTTAGGATATACTCATGATTTTTTCTAACTTTCCCTTAAAAATGCACCAAATTAAAATTTCCTTGACTGCCTCTTAAGTAATTTCCAAGTGGTTTTCAATGTGTGTGAAATGGTTAAAGAGAGGTGAAATAATCTCACTACATATAGATATGAAAATACAAGTACTTTAAGACTCAAGGAAATGAACACTCTGCCTCTGCACAACTATATATATTTTTTAGACATGAGGGTCTGATGTCTGCAGTTGAAACAACAGTATTAGAAAAATTCAGGCCAGGAAGAATGGATCTAATCTAAAGCCCCCTGAAATCAATGAAAGGCTTTGCTTTAACTCCTCTAGGCTTTGGCTCCAGCCCCAAGTAATTATTCAAGTTGGAATTTGGCCACTGATACTAACACCATCTGCTTACAGGAAAGTACCATGAAATCTTTAATTAACACAAATCGTGAAGGCCTCAGTTCTATGACTTATCTAAAAAATGGCACCTTTGAGAGGGCACTCTTGATGTGTACCTTGCTGAGGACCTCATTCTCTGCCATCTCATGGGGAAGTGTGTCATCTACTGCGTTGCCAGCATGACCTCTTCCACATATGGCCAAGTTTCAAAGCCATTGATTTGCCAGTTGAAGTTCATATGCAAGTATATGAACCAGGTTTTATTTTTATTGATGGTGTTGGATAAAACTAATAAATACGCAGCAAATACATAGGAAGGGAGAAGTAAGGGGGTTTTGTTTGCTAAAATCAAATTTTAAAAGAAAAAAATAAAACACATACAAGGTGGAAAAATATATGATGTGTGTAAAATGCCTACCTAGAGAGCAGGATAGTCTTTCAGTTCAGGATGGGATTTCTCACTATTTTTCTACCTTCATCTTTCCACAGAATCACTGAGGTAAAACACTTAACCTTTCTCTTCCTGAATTTCCCCATCTTTGAAATGCTATTAATGCCATTGATCTGGCAGGAGTTTCCAGTCCTGAAATACTGCTTTGAATACTGAAGTGTTTAAAGGAGAGATAGTATATTAGTCTACAAAGCCTTGGCATTATTGCACACCATCTTACGGCCTGGATAGTCCCACATGCTGTGCAAGGCCGTAGCTTTTTTACACACCATTGTTGTTAAGCACCAGCTTTGCAGCACAGGCCACTTCACTGAGACTGAATAAGGCATAGTCCCTTTTGTACCTATAACTCACATTTTCAAGCCAAAAATGAAAAAGATGTGTCTGTCACCAGACGATGAGTGTGTCTGGAGGACTTAAATATTGCTTCCTTACTGTAGGGATTAATGAAGTGCTGGCCCAGGCCCTGCACAGCACTTAAGGACATGTTTAACTTTAAGAATCTGAGTAGACTGATGGATTTCCATGGGAATACTGATGTGCTTAAAGTATGTGTTGTTGGAATGAAGTCATATCCTTCAGTAACGTGTGGGGTCAAGCTACTTTTGTTTGTGAAAGTGAAGGAACACTCTCAGATGTTACTCCTTCTACATGGAATCTCCTGGTTGTTCAAGACTGGGATCCTCAAACGTCTCATCCTCCTATTTTCTGAGCCCAGACTCATATATGTGGTCTGTCTGCAATATACTCAATCAAGATCTGCACTGATGTTCTAAAATTAATTGTTTTCCTGTTCTGAGCCAAAATTAAATTCAATAAATCATGACTCTAAACAACTGACTTCAGTAACACTGATTTTTCTTCTTTTTTCTAATAATCGTATCTAGTAACTTTTATGTATGTAGATATGAAAATCAGGAAATAATTCTCTACCAAAAAAAAATAAACTTAAGCAAACATCTCCCTTGCCCCAAGCCCCATGGCTGCTCAAAAGGCAGTACTTCATGGAGGAAGGACACAAACTCTTTCCTTCCAGGGTTCTACGTTGCTCTCTTAGGTGAGCATCTGGATCAGATCACAACACTGAACAAGCTTGTCCACCTCCGTGTGCCATCTCTGGGGCACTTTTTGGCAACCTCCCAGATACAGCTTGAGTCAGGGGCAACACCTGCAGCTGCACAGACCTTTGCAGTCAGAAGGCATGTGCTATGTTCACCTCTCAGTAGACAGTATGCTCTGTTAAGTTATTTGCATCACGACTTTCTTCTGCTGGTTCCTACTCTGCCATCTGTCTGAAAGTTACTTTCTTTAACAGAATTTACCAAATGCCCTGACTGTGTAAGGACCATAGCACTGTTATTGTTGTGTATGTTTAAAGGGAATACAGTGTGCAACAGTGGACTTCCTTGATACAGAAATGCTTAAAATTGCCGTTGTGACTTATATTATCATGGTTTTTTTGTTTTGCAGTTTTACTAAAGAATGCAAAAAAGGAAGAAGAAAAGCCTTTCAGAGACTGTGCAGATGTATACCAGTCTGGTTTTAACAAAAGTGGGATCTACACTATTTATATTAACAATGTGTCGGATCCTAAAAAGGTAAAATAAATATATGGTTTATTTTCTTATTTGTTAATATGATGTTGCTCTGGCCTTAAAGGAGCATTTGAAGCCTTCATTGTAGTTCTCATCCTGCAAAGTGTTGTACTGGTATAAATAACCTGGGTTGTATTCATTCTTGAAAAAAATACAGTTGAATGAAGAAAATTATAAACCGTATTATTCCAGACATTCCTCTTTCTCGCTGACAAGAGAATCCTTCCTAAGTTCCAACATACATTCAATAGTTGACTCACTTCCTCCCAATTGGCAGGTTCAGTTGAATCAGACTATGACTGCAAATAAATCTGCGATAAAGTTTAGAAGAGAATTAGTAAAGTGTTATAATGAGGAAGCTGATGGAAGGATTATCTGGCAGCACAGGGAAAGAAATAGCAGAATGAGTAGTTTTCAAAGATAAAGATTTACAAAAATCTTGCTTCTCTTGTAGGAAGCAAGGAAGAGTGTTTTTGGCTCTAAAGAATACAACATGCTGAATATTTGCGCTGTTTGCATATATAATCCTGTTCTTCTCAATAGATATATTTAAGAGGATTTTTTTTTTAATAAAAATGAAACATTAGCCTGTAGAAGACTAATTTTTTGGAAGGCTTTTGGTGCTAAGGTACCTGAGTCAGTTGAAGCTAGGAACATGAAAGAATAACACAAGCACACAATAACACAAGAATAACACAATGTGGAGGAATGCTGGCTGTCCCTCAGATAGGGCACTATTGGGAGCAGGTTCCAACAAGGCTAAGAGCTGATTACCTGGGAGAGGAAAATACAGTGATGTCTAGAGAGTGGGAAAACAGGAGGGAGGGAACCACATGTGTCTGAAGAATTAATTCTTACTGCAGTAAAATGGTAACCCTGCAAACAGAAAGAGGCAATAACAAGTATTACCAATGTTATTGTCTATAGTAATTTTATAATGATATTAAGATACATAAAACTTATTGCTAAACGAAATTTGGTTTTATTAGAGGCTTTTGGAAGCCTGTAGGTGTCAAGACGTTATAGTTTACTTAGGAATGAGAGTTCATTAAACCATGAGTAAAATTGGGGTGGGAGAGTGCTATAGGAAAGATCAATATAACTCTGCTGAATGTAAACGGAAAAATAATTGACATGACATCAAATACATAGACCCCTTTAAGCAACAGAACAAGAACAAGAAAAGCAGTTCTGTAGAAGCTGTTCAACTCAGAACAGAGATGTAACATCAAAGTTCAAATTATCAGTGGCTTTTCTTAGCCTTATTAAAGTTCGTAAACCATCCCCAGGTTGCAGTGAAGAACAATGGCTGCCAGAAAACACTGTGGCACCGATGCTTCTGGTATATTTACCTTAAACCCACTTCACTTGTAATACAAGGACAGTGACACTATGGAAGCCACCTGTGTTTCCGCTACATCCCTGTTTGCAGACACTGTGATCAATCAGTACAGGCAACACAACTCAGCTGGTATCATTGCATTATTTTTTCCTGGAGGATTTCTGTTTTAGCAAGAAAATTGGGGGTGGAGAGTGGGGGAGAGAGCATGTTGAGGGCATTTCTGCTACCACCTGTTTCTGTCTTGCCCTAGTGATAACACAGCAAGAGCTGATCCCAGGCATGTGAGGAGTGTGATTGCTTTAACAGATGTGTTTTCAGACATTAAGGTCGTATTAACAGTCTGCAAGGTAGTGCTGTGGAGATAGCTGAACTAGCTCCTGCTGAGACAGCTTCAAAATCACATCAGCGCTGTGCAAAATCAGCAGCACTGTGCCAAGACTAATTAGCCCAGAAGTAGCACTACGTTGACACAGTTAGATTGCTCTGGGATCCAGAGTAATATCCTGATAGGTAGTCCATGGAGACATACCCGCTTGTTTAAAGTCAGCTTAGTCATCTGGATTACCACAACACAATGCACAACTCTGACATGTCTTAAGAGGCCTAATATATTGTCACCTTCTGTAATACTCACAGCCACTGGCAACTGTCTCATCTGTAGGTATTTTATACTTCAGGTTACAAAAATATACCTTAATTTCATTTTATATTTCCTAAGGAATACTTACTAGAATCCTGACATTCAATAGAAAATATCTCTTTGTCATATATACAAATGTTACTGTCAGTTCTCATTTTTTGCTGGTTTTACCTTCATATATTCATAGTAAAGTATCCTCTGCTTACAGCTCCATGCCATTTATATGCCTCATTTTTATATGCTTACAATTTTAGATTTTTCTTTCATGTTCCTAGCTTCAACAGTTCGTTAGTTTAGTTCATTAGTCTTCCAACCCTGCATCAAAAATTAGTGATTAATTTCTATTTAAAAGGATCTTAATAATATTCCATATTTTTGAGACAGAAGAGAAAAAGATAGGCTTAAAGTATTAAGCTAACTAATTGGCTTACTTGGGGGGGGGTGTGGTGTGCAATGCCTGATGGTGTTGACAAATGATTGTCCCTAGGCCATGTGAGAGCAAAGGCAAGAAGGGTCCTCTCAGCCACCTACAGAGGTGGGGTCAGCTACAGGGGAAGCAGAGGCAGATGAGCAGAGGAGCAGTGGGAGTGAGGTCGTCACCATTTTGGAGCTGAAAGAAATATGTCACCTTTAGGAGCTAAGTAGGCCAGGGGGACTGGTCTGGGTTCACAGAGACCCTTGATATCTCCCCTTGGATCAATGTTTTGGACTCTTTTACTGTCTCCTCTAATGCCCTCATGAGCATGACTTCGACTTCTACCAACTTCTGCGTGCACTGTACCGAAAATATGATGTTATTAATTGCCAGTGGGTTCTATACCTCTGGGTCTTTATGATTCTGAAAAGCAATTGCCACCATTGCCACCAGTGCAGCCTTCACTCCTTCCACATTCTGCCAGTGGATTTCCTCCCAAATTGGTGTTGATGATGTCTCTGAGCATATCTGCCAGAAATTTAATCCATTAAATGTGCGCTAGCCCCATATACTGTGGAGGTTATCATCCCGACATGGTTACCTTTAGGCTTGGTTTCTGCATAGCTGATACATGTTCCCTGAATCTTTAAAGTCTGGTCTTGAGCTTGTTGCTCCATGACAACTGTGTAGACTTGTGATGCCTTAACGTGTGTGAATTTAAATGCAGTATGTGTAGTTATCCTCTTTTTGTTTACATTAAAATTGGGCTGATCTCTAAATGATTATTATCAAGTTTATAATAATTTCATCCATAAAGCTAAAAGATGTATAAATAATCTCATACATGCTTTTTAGTAGCTTGAGTATTTTTACCCATGTATTTAAAGAAGAGCAAGAGTGTAATGCTTTGGATGCTCTTTTAGCCTAAATCAGGTTATTTTACTGACAATAAACTCAGACTCTAAAGATGCATACAAATTCAAAGACATTTTTCTTCATCCTTTTCTTTTATGGTAGAGGGTTAAGTATCAGAATATGTTAAAAGGTGTTTAATGGTTGAGTGCCTTGACCTCGTCTGGGACAGAAGCCAGTCCAGGACATGTGTTGGCTAGAGCTATGCACAATGAACATCTATAATCAGCTTGGCACTCCTCTTAATACGGCAGGTGTTTGTGTCTACCACCGTGGAAAGTGCCAGACCACACAATGATGGCTAGTGAGTAATGTGCTGCTGTAAAACTTTCTTTCATTGTGCAGTTTTCTCTTTTAATTTACTATATTATTCAGAAAACATCAAGATATTTTTATAGGTATTTTATTATATTTTAGTATGAAAACCCCATCATTTGTTTGTGCATGTCTTTAAAATGCATAGTCAATACAGTTGAGGATTTAATGCTTTAAAAATTGGCAGTGGATTCATGGGAGCATGAAATGACTTATACGGAAAGTAAATCCATCATTTAGAAATTCTCGCTGTAAATCGGACTAAAGAAATTAAATCCTGTAGATAAATGTTTTGCCTCACAGTGTCTTCCCTCAAGGAGGAATAGGGCCAAAATGTTTGTTTAGCAAATTGTGGCTTTTCTTGCGGTTACCCTAAATCAAGTTCACATGTTTGTTCTGTTTGGTACTCTGTTTCCTTCCTGTACCTACACAGGGATTTCACCCGGCATGCCTGGAGCAAATTAAAATAAAAGCACTTGCACAGGATTACTATGACAATGCTTATGAGAAAGAAAGATTTGGAACTGATTTGCCTGAGGGTGGAATATGGTTCTCTAGTCAACTGAGGGACGAATTTTTATTTAACTGAATTGGATAGTAACCTTCAATTTGGAAAAGTGACTTAAAGCTTTAAATTACCAACAAGTGCTGAATGGATTGACTCTTGTTGACGTGAATGCCAAAAGCTAAGCTTTTAGAGTGACACCTCTTCAACCCTCTTACATACTGACATCTTACTTAAAAAGAGGGGTATAACTGTTCAAGAGCACAGACAAATGAAGTTTAGAATAGTTGCAGTACCAGTATGGCACAGATGAGCATACAGGAATGAAAATTAGGAAAATTTTGCTTGAGTAGCACTGAGAAAATTAGTCTGAACTTAAAATCAACGGTTAAACAAAAATAGGAACAAAAATTAGTACTATCATTTGCCATATACCAAGAAAAATGAATGGATAAGAAGTATTTGCATTTTTTTAATAATTTATATTCTGTGTTTTTTAAAAGATACTGTATAAAGAGTGAAAATGAATGAAAATTAACTATCCATTTTGTTTATTATGTGGATTATTTAAGATTGTTAACAGATTTAAGTTGGTGCAATATTCTATCAAGCTTCAGCAAAACTGTCAAATTGTTAAATTATCCTTAGTATACAGAATCTCAATATCTAGGTTAGAATTTTATTAGTGTGATGAAGGCAGGGTATGATCTTATATGTTCAGTATAGGTCTTAACTTCTGAGCTTGTCCCGCAGACCTCTGTTCCTGAGCCTGCTCCTATCTGTCCTCTGTCAGCTGTAAGGCAGCTTAGACTGAGATCAAATGTTTCTGGTTTGGGACACTGCCCAGCACACTGTAGGTAACATTACAATACAAAGCAAAACAGAATAATCTCTTCTGTTCTAAATTTTGGACTACCCGAATGAGTCTTTTCTGCAAGAATTCCTGAAGATTCTGTCTTAGACAGAATGACACTCTGCTAAAAGCTATAGAAAACTTTATTGCCACTGAAAAAAAATGCTCGTTTGTTCAGGGGAAGGGAGTCATTTTAGGAGCACTGCAGAGAAAATAGAAAAAGGAGCATGGAGGGAATGTGAAGAGGAAAGCTGAGGATGCAGAGGGGGTTGATGGGCAGATGTTCTTGAGTAATGTGCTGAAACAACAGGAGACATTACTGGGAGAATTACACTTAACATAAGGAGAGCTCTGGTTGTAATCAAGTGATCGAGGATACCATTGAGGGCATAGGGCATGAATCCATAGGAAAACAGGCTTCCTTAGTTTCATTATTCACAAACATTTTCCCCCACCTAAGATGACAGGATTCCAATGCAAGTTTGGTTTATTGGTTTTGTTTGTTTGTTTGTTTGTTTTTATTACTGCATAGGTCTTTTGCAATATGGAAATTGCTGGAGGAGGATGGACAGTTATACAGCATCGAGAAGATGGGAGTCTGGATTTTCAAAAAAGCTGGAAAGAATACAAAATGGTAAGGTGAAAAATGTGGAATAGCTGTACAGTTCATCGAAGTGTTAGATTTCAAATAGTACTTCCTATTATCTCAAGCAGATAGTTCTGCCTGTAGTGATGTGATGTGGTTCTGCGGTCTTTTATGAGCTACTTTTTGTCATGCCTGTTTGAAAATCATAATATTCTTTTTACTCAATCAGTTGAGTATTATTTCCCACGACTTTGAGTTTCTTTCAGATCAGTTACTTATTTTAAAACGAGGTCGGGCCAAGGCACATGCACTAAAGAATGTTGCTGTCTGCCCTTCTGAAGTTTTGACTTGCTGTGGTGTTAAGGGGTAATAGGCATGTGATGATGTTCCTAACGCATGGATGTTTTCAGCTGAGAGGAACTCCTACAGAACTTGGAGCATCTCAGACAGGAATGACAAGTTTTACTGGGGTTTATCCCAAGCCACACAACACCTCTGCCAATCAAGCCAATGTACTGGAAATGTTGATACTTCGAATAGGATTAAAAGAAAATAAATAACTTACCAAATTACAGATGACATGACTTTAGCAGGCTATTTTCCCTTTGCCAACTCAAAAAAAATTTACTCCAATCTAAATAACTTCTGAGTTCTTTCGTTCACTGCCTGATCAAACTTTCTGATGGAGCTTCTTTCTCTGAGTCCCTGAGGACTGGTTTGGATTTCAATTACATTCCCAGTGAAATTTTCAGAACAGTGTTATCAGCCTGGAAGAGGAAAAGCTTTTTTCCAACAGTTTTCAAAAAGAACTAAATGAAGAGAGTATTTAAAATGTTTAAAAAGAAAAGCAAATTCAGTTCAGTAAAAATTTCTGTGGTACAAAGTTCTGTTACAGAACTTACCATTTCAGCAATAAATGTAATATCAGATTATTGAACCAAAATGACAGTTTGGATTTTATGGATGCTTTCTTTTCAATATTTTTATATTACTCGAAAATATAAATTGTAGGGGTAAAAACTAACCATTTGGGTCAGACCTCTGCTACCATGGATAACCGGAGGATGTAATCTGTTTCATAATATATGTGAAGCAAAAACAATATTAAAATGAAAAATAGACATTTTTTAATGGATTTTCAAAATTGGAAAAATTTTTTAGAATTTATAAAGTTTTAATTTAGCAGGAAACTTGAAAACTCTTTTGCTCTATTTTGGTTATATATAAAATAAAATTTAAAACATCAGTTTATGCTGAGGGAACCAAAAGTTGAAGATTCTACCAGTTCTACTTACGATGAAATTAGAATTTATGTATGCAACCTACTCATTCTTTACATATGGGCTGTTTTAATTTATCTGTACCATATGAATTATTGAGATTTACTCAGTTTTTCTCTCCTGTGCTTTTTCTTAGGCCTTTTAATAAAAATAGCTCTTCTTTTTAAAGTTTTCCCATGTGACCTTTTTTCATATATATCCCTTTGCTTAGTCAAAGATTTTTCTCAGATTTTCCTTTACAACAATGTGAGCCTGTTAAGGATTAGATTATGTTGGTTTTGACTAGTTCAAGCAGTCTGAATTAATTTTGCTTGTCTTTAGGAACGCTATAGTCTTCTAAGAGGCCATTTACTTCTGCCAAATAAAAAGGGTCTGTTTTGGACTTTTACTGACAGTTATCCTATAAGTAATGAGAAAACATGGTATTCAGGTTTGTCTCTGCTTCTGTGAACCATTTCACTGAAGTAACTGTCTTAGGCCCCCTTCTGTGATTACCTTACATCAGCGAACGTTGGATGATAGAGGCTGATGGATGCTCTGTGGATTACTGGAATGCGTGGCAGTGTCCGAGCTTCACGGCAAGGACACCACTAACTTAATTTCCCCATTGTTCAGTGTGGGTGACCGGTGTCTATTGGATCACATTCCCTCTCCTTCCTGACACATCTAGTTGGTGTTTCTTCCAATAGAAACTGGGTAGTGTGGTGGGGGACACAATGGTACTTGGTCTTCCTTGGAGTGGTTGAACAATATGTGTTCTCTCAGCTGTTCAGATACAGCTTTCCAGATTTGCTAAGATATTCTTGTTGTGCTTGTATTTCACTAGGGCCCCAAATCTAACAGAAATAATCAATATCATAATAATATCATAACAGTAATAATAAATCTCTGGGACTTCTTTTAGTTTCAGTGCATTTAGTTCTTATTGGAAAAGAACCTGGAAAACTGTTGAAGTTACTCAGTTACAAGCAAGTACTGACTGCCAGCTTCTGAGCCGGACAGGGACTCAGGCCACCAACCTGCAGCACTGCTAGTGCCCTCACAAGTTATTGGCTGTTCCAGTTTTTGGAACAGGCTATTGCACATTTTTTCCGGCTCTAAGCCGAGATCCTTACAGCAGGTAGCTTGGAAACGGTGCACATGGAATATTCTCTGCAAAGGGGAGTGACAACACTGCTGTGTTACAGGAGTCTCCTGGCACCAACTCACCCTGCAGACAAAACTTTAGGCAATCATTGTCTTTGATTCAGTATCATGTTGATGTTTTCAGCTTACATGGAAGTACTTAATTCCTGTTCTATATATTTTCCAGACACCAACACAGGAAACAGGTTAAGAGGGAGATAAAGTAGCCATAAATCTTTTGAAAGTAGGAAATATATAACTCCATCCATACATAAATTGCCACAAAGTCAGTGATACTACAGTAATAGTGGCCCTAACTTTTTCTCCTTGTTCCTTTGGCTCCATTTCCAGTAGTGTCCAGTCTCCACTCTGAAAAATAGTCACTCTTTCTTTGGTATTTAAACCAACAGGTAATGAATAAAAAACCTTTTGCGCAGATTTATTGTTATGCAAGATTGGTTATGCCGTCTTCTTCCTTAGTGGCATATGTGCTTACCAGTATCATTCAGTTTTATTATTGGTCTTAACCCGTGCAGTGTAATTTGTGCCTTTGCTTCTAAGAACTCATTTCTGGCTACGAAATTTCCTGGGCCATTTCAGTTTTGTACATTCAATACTAATTGGAAGACATTCAGAGGAAATCCCATGAGTCTATCCTCCCATCCTTTTCTTATCAGTATACTACATCTGCTCTTTCACATTTTGCAATGGATTTTCCATTATACTATTTGTTGCTTATCAGAAAAATCTGAAGTGAAGCAACAAATAATTCTTTAACAAGAACAGCTAAGATCACCCTGAAGCAGGTTTCAACCGTTTTTCAGATTTCCTTGTCTGAGGAGGGAATGTAAAACACTATTAGATTTTTGTCCACTGGAAGGAGAATATAATTTTAAAAACTATTGCTTACCATCTGCAAACCTGAGCCTCTTTTAGAAGGGAGGTTTCCACAAGCTTGCTTTCTAAGACACAGTTTCTGGCATTTATTAGGCAGTCATTAGCAATAATGATATCCAAGCAAATGATTAGCTCATGTGCTAACTTAGCTATCAAGATTTTTTGCTCAAATTCCAGTTTTTCATTTCTTGGACGAGCGCACCTTTCCCAGTCACTGTCTCCATTTTTGCCAAATTAGGTGATAGAGTACTGGATTCCCTATTCTCTAGCCTTTTAGCATGTCTAGTTTAATAATTCCCATGAATTTCACAGAAGTTATTCCATACTCAGTGGCCCAACACTCACTATCTGTTTCCTAGGGAGGTTTCTTGGGGGTCAAGTCTATTTTGGGCTTCCTCAGACTTTTAAAATTATTTTCTTGCTTTCTGTCATTGCAGAAGGACTCTTAATAGGTATTTCAAATTACATGCCTTGGCCAGCCCACAACAATCCTTTTCCTAGCTATTTTTTCGCCGGCCTGTCAGTATTTAATTGTACTGCATGCCTTTGTTGCTACAGTATAGTTATTTTCCTTTCTCTGATGAAAGAAAGCTATCGCTTTTTAAATCATTCATAATGTCATGAGCTAGATTAGGATCACTTGTACATATAAGACTCCTGTCTTCCTGACCAGCAGCTAGATTTTCTTTTGGTTCTTTGCGACAAGAATGAAGTTTACTGGTAAATTCCACACCCCCTTACTCTCATATTCCTGATTAATGTCTAAGAGTCCAACACCAGTTCAGTGCTTAAAAAAAGTTTGCTGCCTACTTGTCTCAGAAGTCATCACCAGCATTTGTGTGTGCCTGAAAAGCACATGTACAGAACCACTTCCATTTCTGTTGGGGTTTCTTCTTTTTCTTCTCTCCTTAAAGCTGTTGGGTCAAATTGATGGCTAGCTCCATAGTGCCAATATGATACGATGCCAAAGCAGGATGATTTCTGCTCTTCCATGGCTTAAGTTCTGCAGCACACTGAGAGCTGGACCACAGAGATAGTTACTAGAACTCTCTCGGGAAGTATTTCTGGATGTAGTTCTAGTGGGCATTTACATTACGTTATCTGGAATAATCTGACTTTCCTCTGAGCCCCAGTTAATTATAACTAATATAACAAGTCTGGTGATCCATGTCTTCTGCTTACCTAAAAGACAGCTGAACAGCTCTTCAGACTGTAAGTCTATCATTTCCTGCTAGGCATGAAGTGTTTTATCCTTTTTGATACACTTCCTACAGTTCACCCTAGGAGTAAGCTCTGGTTTGGTCATATGTCCCACCCATATCCTGGAAGACCTTCTAGTTTGTGACAAATTGCTGATCACCTCATGTTTTCATCTCACCAGTCCCTGCAAGCCCTACAGAATGCAAGTTGCGTATTTGGGTGTCTAGATCTACCTGAATTATTCATAACAAGAGCTACCATTCCAACAAACATTTTGTTTCTTAGTACCATCTTTCAGCTCATTATGAAAACTTCCAGATGTTACTTACATTTAACTTTTATTTGCAAAGTGTCCAGCTCCTGTTTGAGAATATGGTCTCCTAATTCCTTCTATGGTCTCCATCTGGTTTAAGTCTTATTTTAATTTCTCTTGTGAAAGTTTCAGTTTCAGTTTTTGGTTTTGTTAGCATTCTTTCTGCCCACCTTTCCTGTCTCTAAACAGTTTTTTGTTCCATATTGCTTCAGTAGCAATACTAACTTGCACTTTTTTTCTTTTTCAAAATAAGCCCTCACCACAATTAGCATTGTGCTTGACCTGAGTAAAGAGACAAAACCTCAAGCTGTTGTACTGTTCCCGTTTGGAACATTAATTGATGATGAATAATTCTCTGATGTAGTTTTGTCCATTTACAAAGATTGTGCAGATTCTTTTTTCTCCCCAAACACTTGAAGTATCAAACAACTACAGACAGAGCTCCAATCCCTTCCAGTCATATTAGATTACTATGTTAATCACTTTCTTTTTTGAGTGAGCGTCCAACTGCATAAAAAGCAATGCGTGAGGCGCATTTTTAAATTGTTTGTGTAAGCTTCATGATTCTTCTCCCACTATTTTAGTGGAAAACAGCTTCAGATGTGTGGGGTTTTAGACAGAAATTACATAAACCATATGGCTTGGCTGAGGAGAATGTTCTTGACAGAAGAAATAAATTTGCTCATAATTTGAATGCTCATATTGTAGAAACGATATCTTTCATAATTCTTGTTTTTTTTAAAGCTAGCTATTCTGAATTAATTTTAAATCTTTTTTTCTGGATTATAAGTACTTAAACTATATTATGCTTTGATATGGCAACAAAGTCTTCACACTTCTTGCATTCACAGTCATCTGATATATTTGCCGTATTCCTGTGTCCTTTAAAAGATAATTCAAGTACTATCAAACAGCTTTGAAGATGATAACTGCTCTTTCTGTGATTATTCCACATTAAATGAGTTTGTCAAAAGCTCATTTTTTGGATCTTCATTCATGCTAAATTTTTCCCTTTAGACAAAAGAAAAGAGATTGTTGGGAGCTGAAAGGTATGTTCCACTGCAAGCACACAATGCAGCTCCCTGGGTTCACAGGACATCAAGTATGGAAATGGTTGTTGAAACTAACTTTGCCTAACTCCTATTAGGGAGATTTAGAAAGATGCTGCTGTTGTTCACAGGAATTGAAACACTCATTGGCTTTTCACATAACAATTTGTAATTTTGGCAGGAATTTCAAATTTTGACCTTTGTCATCATGTGGAAAAGGTACATACACATACTAGCTAGAAATTCCCAACTATCAACAGGCCTCTGGTTCTATGACAGTAAGAGGTTTCCTCCACTGATTTTGGCTTGAGCTATATTCAAGTCATCTATTTTTTGGTCACAAACATTAAGAAATATAAGCAAAGCAAAAAAAAACTTACACTTAATGTACTTGTGGTCAGATAAGTAAACCTTAAAAGTATGACTGTTGATTGATTTCATATGGACAGAAATTTTCATCTTCACTGTTATTACCCCCAAATTGTTTGGCTATGAAGGATCCCCCCAAGGGCAAAGATATACAGCTGCTCCTGATAATTAGCTGATTGCATTTTATGAAAAGAACCTATATCTTCCTTCCAGCAAGAGTTTTTGTGTTTCCCTGTTTTGCACAGGAGGGATCCAGTGGATGGGGATCCTACTCCTCTTTGACTCAGTTCCTTCTTCCTCAACTCCCATGCCATACGTATACTAGCACATTGAACAGGGCCACGGCTTGTGCGTGAACACAGTCTTGTGACACAAGATCCTCACCACTAAATTTTAATGGCTCTTTCGTCTGACTCAAATAACATTCCACAAACAATGCCCAAGCAGCTAGGGGTAATAGGCCATTCTCAAATGGCAGTTTACACAGGGCTGCCTTATTTTCAGACCTGAGAAGGTTTTACTATTAGCACATGGGTTATTCTGGTTTGCTTTCCTCTGCTTAGCAGAGCAGTAGGGGCTGCTCAGAGCACTCATCACAGCTTCTCCTTCCCCCTGTGGCTTAGTGAAACAGTTCTGAGGGAAAGAATTGTTGGTTCAAAGAACACAGGGAGGCATTTTGAAGATAACCTGTGAGTAGGAAAGGAATACAGAAAGTTTTGTGGAAGGAGACGAGCCTTCATAACACTACCTGTACTAAATCCATACACCTAGCTAGCTAGCTAACTGCCTGGAGGTATATCCCATAATTACTTCTGCAGAAACAGCTTCACATTCTTTCCCTACCAGTAGCGTGAAAAATTTTATAAAGTGTCTTACAAGATCAGCACAGTCCTTCCTGCAGAAATGAAGGATTTGAAGACAGGATGGACCTTGAGAAAGGCAAGAGCTAGGGAACTCATTTCCTTGGAAAAGACAGAAGGCATGTTGCTTCTCTATTGTTAACAAACAAGACAGGTTGGGAGGGGGGTGGTGGTGAATCATTACATTGCCTGAATAAGTTTATGAGAGTGAGTTATGACTACAAGGGGATAAAAAAGGGACTCTTCAGACATGAATAACTTTGTAACATATAGTCACAAATACATTTCTTATGATAGTACCCTTCAAAGTCTTGAGTTATAAGTTGCTTACATCTGAAAAAAGGGGACTGGGCTAGATGACATGGAAGTCATTTGTTTTTTTCAAACATTTACCAAGTAATTTGTGTATAAGGAAATGATTTTTGGTGACTGGAATGTGTATTAAGATACTGTGTGAGTAACGCCTTTCATGGAGACCCAGTCTTCCGTGATAAAGAATGACATGTCACACTAGTTTAATAAAAAGTCACTTCTGACTGCAACTGTTACTCAGATAATTGTGTTATGAAAAGAGCCAACATGTTCTCTGCTTCTCCTGCAGTCTAAATCCAGCATGTCCAGTGGAGACAGACATAATATCAAAGTGGTGAGAGACCATATTCAGTTTTATGAAAACATGCTCATGAAACTATTCTGGCCCTGACCAAGGCTTAATCTACAGTGTGCATTTCAACAGTATGATCTAAGGGAGCAAGAATGAAACCATATTTGTTTGAGAGGGCTTTGGATCAATAGATTGGGCACCAGAGAGGATGTTATCACACAAGGAAGCATCTTCTTTATTTTGGGGAATATTTTTGGATGTAAAATTATACACAATTTTGTGTTGGAGTACAGCTGTGTTTTAAATGTGTTATAGTCAGCCCAGTCTTCCTTATGCAAACGTTACTGGATAACATCAGTTTCAACTGTTGTGTTGACACATGGCCATATACTACTCTGCCACCAGTGCTTCAATTTAACACCATTAATGTATACAGATAAGACTCATGTGGTCTTCCAAAGGCTGTTAATATAAGGTATTCTTACATGTAAAACTTAATAAATTTTATGTAATGATATCATGATTCACTTAATTGTGCTAACAACTTGTAGCAGAGCACCATGAGAAAGATTAATGTTATTAAAGAAACTTTCTAACCAAAAGAAGGAAATGCTATTTTACAAGAGCCAGGTGAGATTTTAAGAGGTTGTTTTTTAAATTAGTGATTTGAACATTCAGTAGAATTATAGCAGAGGTCTTCCCAAATTATAGTTGTGTGCTCTCATCATGGAACAGCTTGCTCTTCAGGAAGGAGCATCTCCTGCCTCATCTGTTCCATTGGGACTCATGGGAGCAGCCCTTCATTTTGGGGGTTGTGTCAAATTAGCACTCAAACTTTTTGACTTTGGTATTGGTCATCTTCTATTCTTCTTCACCTATTTAGTGTACCAGCTAAGCCCAAGCAAGAGAGACGAGGAACCCATAAGTCTGATGCTTGGGGTATTTAGATGGCTTGTGGGGCTGAGATTCAAGTCCCTGCTCAAACTCACATACAGATGGTTTGACTGTTGGTCTTTCCTGCAGCATCTATGCTCCTAGACATGAGCATCTTTGTTATTTGAGATGAATCTGTGTCTTCTGAAAAGAAAAGAGAATTAAGTCATACCCCCAAAAGTGTTTTTTTTTCCTGAAGTGAAACAAAAGTGCTTTTTATTTAGATTTCTTTTTTAGACTTTGAATTTTTAGCCTTTATCCATACAATGTATTTCTTTGCAAAGAGCAAAACAGAAAGTTCTCTTAAGCTGTCAATTCATCATTCTTAGAACACAAAACCTGAGTCTTCTTTTCTTCAAAACGTACCCACTTCCCTGGGATGCACTTACTAGAATCCGCACTGTCTCTATATTCCCAGGATCCAGTTGTCCTAGAGTGAAGAAGGTGGTTTGGGAGAGAGGCTCTCAACGTAATTTGTCTCAGTGGG
Organism: Ibidorhyncha struthersii; assembly: GCA_013398815.1. NCBI lineage: Eukaryota > Metazoa > Chordata > Aves > Charadriiformes > Charadriidae > Ibidorhyncha > Ibidorhyncha struthersii. The sequence goes on from VZSZ01001404.1 coordinate 1,179,340, forward strand.
AAGTACTCTCCTGGTTTTAGTTAAACAGTAAGGAAGTTAGATTGAAATTCAGGCCTGAGGAAGATGCACTGGCTGTTGTATATGGGCCACTGTAGGAAACTGAGCTGGTTGGGGCCCATTGCCTAGCCAGAGGTAACATTTGTGTGAGGTTTGCATCTCAAACCTGGATTCTGTTGCTGTGATTCTTCCTCATCAGGAAGTCTGCTACTACTGATTCTCTGTGTGTTTGAGAGGGAAAAGGGAAAAAGTGAACCTAACTTCAGTATGTCTACTAATATATTCGGTGCAGAACAAAGCACAAAAGCCTGAATTGCTGCAGGATATGAACAAGATTTTGAGACGTATTTTTGAAACTTGAAAGGATTATACAGACTTTTAGACCTTTATTTAAGCTGACAATAACTTAGTTTTTGTTTTAGTCTTTTGAGAAGGTACCTCTGGCTTCAATCTAAACGTATTTTTAAAACTTGCCATCAAATATTTGTTAGAGTTTCATAGCAATAATTCTGAATATTTAGCATTATTTTCCCATACTTTTTAAAGTTAACACTATTTAACACATTTGTTCTCTGAGGAAATGAAAGTCATTTGTATAGACCACATCTTTATTTCAAATAATGCAATGAATAATTCAACACGATGGAAATGAAAAAGTATACTGACCTTTTTCAAAATTATCTTCTGAAACAAAATCCATTCCACATTCTCAGCTAAGGCAAAAGGAGCCGAATATTTTTTATGGCTTCTGGGAAGACACTGCTGCTGTAAAACACTGAATTATTATCTGCTTTATTCGGTGAATTGTCTGACAGGAGATGAATCCATAGTATATACTGGCTGTGTCTGGTTTCAATTTTGTTTTGTCTATTAAAAGTCAAAGCTTCCTATGAGCATTATCAGACAAAATAAATAAAGTAAGAGAGATAATTATTTAATGAACTTGGAGTAACATGATTCAAGCAGAATACCCCCACAGATTTTGCCAAAGCTAATAAAACTCTTTTGCACCCTACTTATTATTTTTGAATAAGTATCAACTTTGTAAATTCTTAAGGTCATTTTTAAAACTGGTATTGCAGTCCATTTCTTTGTCCTCATGACTGCTTTAGTAGTTTTGACTCTGTTAATCACCATGCAGTTGGAAATGAGGTGGTGTAGAACCTGGACGTCATCTAGAGTAAATATTATAAAATCATGTACTTTTGTTTGTGATTCCTTATTCTAAGTACTTTAATATATACAAAAGAACAACAAATTAGTATTTATTTTTTTTACATAACAGTTGGGCATTATGTCAGAATTTACAAAATTTACTGTGTAGTTATAGATATAGATATAGATAGTTGTTGATATTGTATACCTGGACTTTCAAAAAGCATTTGATACTGTCCCCCATACAATTCTTGTGGAAAAACTGGCTTCACACGGCCTGAATGAGCATACGATCCGCTGGATCAAGCACTGGCTGACTGGAAGGTCCCAAAGAGTGGTGCTCAATGGATTTAAATCCAGCTGGCGGCCAGTCACAAGTGGTGTGCCTCAGGGCTCAGTGTTGGGACCATTTCTGTTCAACGTCTTTATTGATGATCTTGATAAGGACATAGGGTGTATCATCAGCAAGTTTGCAGATGACACCAAGTTAAGCAGGAGTGTTGATTCCCAGGAGGACAGGGAAGCTCTACAGAGAGACTTAGATAGATTGGATCACTGGGCCAACATCAATAGTATGAGTTTCAACAAGGGCAAGTGCCAGGTTCTGCACTTGGGCCACAATAACCCCATGCAGCGCTACAGGCTTGGGGAGGTGTGGCTGGAAAGCTGCCTGGCAGAAAGAGACCTGGGGGTTCTAATTGACAAGCGGCTGAATATGAGCCGGCAGTGTGCCCAGGTGGCCAAGAAAGCCAACGGCATCCTGGCTTGTATTAGAAATAGCGTGGCCAGCAGAAGTAGGGAGGTGATTGTGCCCCTGTACTCAGCACTGGTGAGGCCACACCTCGAGTATTGTGTCCAGTTTTGGGCACCTCAATACAAGAGAGATATCGAGGTGCTGGAGCGAGTGCAGAGGAGGGCAACGAAACTGGTGAAGGGCCTAGCAGACAAATCATATGAAGAGCGGTTGAAGGAGCTGGGACTGTTTAGTTTGAGGAAGAGAAGGCTGAGGGGAGACCTCATCACACTCTACAACTATTTGAAAGGACACTGTAGAGAGGTTGGTGCTGGTCTCTTCTCACAGGTAATTAATGACAGAACAAGAGGGAATGGCTTCAAGCTCCAACAGGGTAGGTTTAGACTGAACATTAGGAAAGAATTTTTCACAGAAAGGGTGGTTGGGCATTGGAATAGACTGCCCAGGGAGGTGGTTGAGTCACCATCCCTGGATGTGTTTAAGAGACGTTTAGATGTGGTGTTGGCGGATATGGTGTAGGGGAGAACTTTGTAGAGTAGGGTAGATGGTTGGACTCGATGATCCCAAGGGTCTCTTCCAACCTAGACAATTCTATGAGTCTATGATTCTATATAAAGAACCAGAAAACTCCTTTGCTTCATCCTAGTACATAAATGGGATTAAAATTGTCAGTAATGTTTCATATGGGCCCCTCACTACAAGAAAGATATTGAGGTGCTGGAGCGTGTCCAGAGAAGGGCAACAAAGCTGGTGAGGGGTCTGGGGGATAAGTCCTATGAGGAACAACTGAGGGAACTGGGTTTAGCCTGGAGAAGAGGAGACTCAGGGAAGACCTTATCACTCTCTACAGCTACCTGAAAGGAGGTTGTAAAGAGATGGGGGTTGACCTCTCCTCCCTAGTGAGAAGTGATAGGACAAGAGGAAACGGGTTCAAGTTATGCCAGGGGAGGTTTAGATTGGATATTAGGAGAAATTTCTTCACTGAAAGGGTTATCCAGCATTGGAATAGGCTGCCCAGGGAGGTGGTGGATTCACCATCCCTGGAGGTGTTTAAAAAAACAAGGGTAGATGTGGTACTTGGGGATATGGTTTAGAAGTGTTTTTTGTCAGGTTAGGTTAATGGTTAGACTTAATGATGTTAAAGGTCCCTTCCAACCTTAACGATTCTATGATTCTATGATTCTGTATCGTGTCATTTCTTTGTTCTGAAAACAAGTGTTATCATGTCTACAAGAACAATGTATTCTAAATATAGTACAAAACATCACCTGATTATTTCCTGATTAAAAAAAAATCTATTTTAAGAATTGGATATGATTTTATATCTTTTTAACTGCTTATTTCAGATCAAACTTTGTCAAAATATGATCTTAATGCAATATTTAGCAGCAAAAATATAAAAGTTTTCTGTAAATGAAACAGTAAAATAATATATGCTAGGTCACTGCAAAGACTTGTATATCTTGTCTGTGGCTAGTAGTGGACAGTTAAGAAAGCATATTATGATAATGTAAGCATACTTCCCTGCTATATTCTCCCAACTTCCATAGAATGTTAATCAGGAAATTGTAGGAGAACTCTGAAAACTTTTGGAAATTTCTTACCGTTCCCTATTACATTAAGCACTCTCTTGGGAATTTTAAGCCTTTGATTTGCCAGCCATCCCAAAATGTTATGCAAATTTCAAAGGAAAAAGCAAAAGGAATACTTTTGGAATAAAATGTAAAGTTTAAAGAATTAATCCCTCTACTTGGAAATGTATAATGAACAAAAAATAGAGAGCTAATGACAAAATAGTTTCTCTTAGTAATTTAAAATGCAGTTTTGGAACTGCTGGGAACTGCTGGAATCCACTGGGTTTCAGAGGGACTTAAATTGTAGTTAACTACAAACACAGTCGTGAAATACAGATGTTCCTTTTCCTAGTAGATTGATAGCTCAGGATGACTTGGATCACCTCGTAAACTTTCTTGAGTTTAAGTAAAAAACTTTAACACAAATGATTCTGGAAGTATTTGTTATAGCAATATGAATGCAAAAAACAATGAGTATGTTGACAGAGCATACATGTACTGGGAAACAAACATATTTAATGACTACTATGGGTCTGGAATAGGTGACTCCTAATGTTAACTTTTAAAATTTAACGCTATGTCCTAAGGCATTCTCAAAACCAAACTCATTGTTCATAGAGATGACAAGCACAGTCTAAGGCAAGGTTGAAGGCATCTTATCACTTGGGACCCCACAGATTTGAGCAGCAGTATAAACATAAATGTTTTGTTAACTAAAACACTTGGATGTCATTACTGAATTTTCATTACTGAACAATTACTACGTTGCAAAATTAATGAGACCTGTTTTTCCGTGGATTTTTGTCCTGTGTCCCACATAGAAGTCCCAATTTCATTACTAATAGTCTCATGAATCCCTATTATTTTCTGAGGTTCTCTGTAGCAATAGCTTGAGTTCCCCTTTTACGTCCTTCAAATCTCTCCCAGATGTCTAAGGGTCCTTCGAGGCAACACACGTTCAGCGGCAGAGCTTGGCTGGCTGGTCTGTGCCTGCCAACAGGCAACTGGAATAGCCAACTGCTGAGCTTCTGCTTCAGCATTTCTCCCAGCAGCAACTCATCCCAGGCACCAGTCCTCCTGAAACCTTGTTTTACTTCAAGCTGGTGTGATTTCTATCTCGCCCTCAAAAGTCCTCAAAAAGTATTGCACCAAAACAAAGGACAGGTGGGCATAACAATAGCACAAGCTTGTTTCCTTACTTTTTCTGGCTGATGAAAAAAAAAAAAAACAAAATATTTGGTATTTGAAGATAAAATTCTGAAATGTACTTTGAAGACTAAAGATCTTGAAGGCAAATCAAAATAACCTGCCACAATCATCTTCTTTGCCAGCCTCACCATTGGAATGGAAATCAAAAGTTAAATCATGTTTTTCAGGTTTTTTTTTGTCTAACCATATGTCTCTTCTGCACACAAAAGCTTACATATCTTGTCAAAGTAGTAGTGTTCTTGTAACAGCAACAGTCTGAGTACGATATAAACAAGGAAATCTGTGTAGTTATTAAGGCAGCCAAAGTATCTGGAAAAACCAGCAAGCATGCAAGTCTTTCTTCAGGTCTGAAATAGAGGCAGTAAACTGCAGACTAAATACAGGTTGGAAACAGTTGAGTTTGGCATAATAAAATTATGCTTGAAGAAATTGTTCCCAACTCTGTGCTTAACAGTAATGTACTGCTCCTCTCTGTTTTAGATCTATGAAAGTTTTGATTGCCTGTTTGTTTGTTTATTTCTTTTTCCAGCCATATTAGGTGTTTAATAAAATACACTACTTCTCCTTAGGAACATTCCTTGTTTCAGAGTTATGTTTTACATTCCACTTATTTCCTTGGTTTTCTTTTCATCCGAGTAAGGAGTTTGTTTAAAAAGAAGTTGCTCCTGACAAGACAACAAAAAAAAAAAAACATTCTTAGTCTAGGCATTTCTAATCTGAGTTTGAGTATTGTAGCTCCTTATAATAGGATTCAGTTTTTTGTAGCTAATGTGGTGGCTTTCCTCATAATTTTTTATATTCCTTTTTATATTCCTTCTGTTCCCTTTTGCTGCAACTTCATTTCCTCTGGTCAGGAGAGCAAACCACTTAGTGATAGATTTTCATCTCAGTGTAATAACACATGTGAAAAGGGAGAAGAAAGTGTAAATGCGAAAAAGAAAAATAATTATTCTTTCAGAATAATTATATATGGTGTCTGGAGTTTATACAGAACACATATGGGAACACATAATGTTAAAAAAGCCACATGTATTACATCCTGAACAGGCTGTAATCTAAATAAGATAAGACAAATATAATTCAATAGAGCCACAGTTCAAAGGGGAGTCCCCTCATCTTGCCAACACTGGGGAAAAGGGAGAAAGGATTTCCTGAAAATCTTCTTTTAAAGGGAGACAGCTGATAAGAATAATAATATATCTTCTCTGAATAAGAAACCATGTAGACTGCAAAGAAGCGTACTTTGGCTGGTATATAAACACCTATGCTCCATCTTCTGCCTTCTGGATTCTAGGGAGACAATCTGCCTGTTAGGTAGTCACCGCAGAGCATATTTTCCCTTCCTCTGAGATCAGTCGGCATGAGCACTGGTGAAAGAGGATGTCAGAGACAAACCACTGACTGCTCTGGTATGACACTGCCAAAGCTACTAAAACAGGAAAGACCATGTGTGACAGTCATAGGGCAGAAAGACAAGGCAAGGAGGTGGAAGGATCAAAGGAACAGACAGAAAACAGAGAAAACTACCGAAGGGTATGTCAGCTGTAGACAGGTGTCGTGTCCTCAAATCAGGACAACAGGGTTTATGCAGCTGAGGAAGCTTTTTGTGTTTTAGGAAGTATGTATGAAGCTAAATATGCATATGAATGTGATCAAAGCAGTACGTGAGAGATACAGAAGCATCATCGTGGGAAACATCATCCTGCTTGAGGGGCGGGAGCTCATACTGGGAGACTGATGTCATCAAAGCAAGATACCACCAGTATTAGCTACACCCAGTATTTACAGGGACCTGCACAGGAAATCATCTACTTGAGAAAGAAGATATAAAATGTGCAGGAAAGGAAAAGCCAACTAATAGCATCCTCCCATATTTCGGTTTGAGTCTTCTCTGAGACTCACCACAGACTACTGAATTTCAGTTCTTGCAGACTAAACATTTTGTCCATGGGTATCACTTGATGGTCTCTGAGCCAAAAGGCAGACATGCTTATTCAAAACATAAACCAGTGTACTCAGCTCAGTGTTGCCAAACACGGCATGTCTTCTCAGCCTCTAGTATCAGTGAGCACCAAATATCTGCCCAGGTAGGCTAGTTGAAACAAAATGACCCCTGAGTAAAGAAGTGCTTTCTAATGTAATTCCCTGTAGGAACAACAACAAAGCGCTCCATGTTATATTTTTTTTGATCCCGTCATAAACTTTTAAGCTTCTAAATGGTTTTAAATCAGGTTTCTTTAGAAGTTTGCAGCTGGTATAACTATGCATTGCCTGAGCAAAGTATTAGCTGTACTGCAGCTTCACTCAGCTGCCACACGGCCTCTGGGGAGGCAGGATTTCACCCTCGATAGACCCAACTAGTCAGGGCTGGAGCCAAGGCAATGCAATAAAAAACAAAAGAGAGAGAGGGCTGTACTTTCAGTGTTTGTGTCTCACATTAGGAGTGACCGAAACATCATATAGAGAAAATCGATTTCGTGCCAGTGTGTCTCACGGACACATTTCCCATTACCTAAACTCTAGTCCCAAGGAAGTCTCTTAATTTTACCCCCTTTAAAAAATATGTGCTGTCTGAAAATGTTCAAACTTAATATTGAAAATTACACTGACTCAATCAATGGCACATCACATGGTTTAATTCATGATCTGAGAGCAAATGTTGTCTGTTAAATATCATGATAGGCAGTACAGAGGGAAAGTAACTTCCTATTATGAATGACAAAGGAAAATATTTGAGATCGCATACAGTCTAATCTATTCCAAACTAGAATTGTTTTATTGTTTATTTCTTTCCTATATCTACCAGTCATAGCTTAGTAACAGAGGGTGAATTTTTATCGCAGGCGAGAAAGTCATCCAATCTTTCATTTAATTTGATCCAGAAATTTTCACAAGGGTCTTCTAAAACACTCCCAGCACATCAGTGTAAGCAAATAAGGAGATTTCCAGTTCCCATTTTTCCTAGCTTAAGAAATATGAATAAGTATAGTCACATTGAAATAGCTCTTCAAAAGTAAAGTTTACGGTTCAAAATATTTTTTTATTGTTTAAAGACAGCAAAAATGGGTCTGAGAGTTCTCAGGTATGAACTAATACTTGATAAAGTATTACCATTTTAATATATTAAATTAAATTAATTACATTAAATAAACACTTAATTTTAATGTAGTAAAATATTCACTAAGACTTAAACAACTTTAAAACCTGGAAGATGCACAAAAATATAGGTCTAGGAATATATTTTGAAAACTAGTTATACTTTCTTCTTTTATTATTATTTTTCCATGTTTGAAAATTGTATAGTTGGCTTAACTGGAAGTAAGATCATCTGAACACATGAAATGTGAGGAGAGTTAGGTACCTTAAATATCCTACTGCTGTTTATTTCTCATTCTTAGAAAATAAAGTTACAGTACTCTCTCCTGTGCTTTGGATAGTCTATAGAAATACTCCCAACTCCTTAAATTAAAGATTTCAAAGCATCAAAACATATAGATATCTTATTTCACTTCAGCAGGGTGAGAAAAAAATAACTTTGTAGCAGCCAAAATCTTAGCTAATATGAGCTTTAGCGGATCAAGAATGAAGTAAATAAATGTTACAGCTGAGGATCATTCACAGGCACTGTCCTGTCCAGCAGGTCTTATATGCAGAAGAGGATTTTAAATTAAACCCCTCTTTCCTTAAGTTGTGGCAGACACCGGACAGCAAAGGAAAGATCCATTCTTCTTTACATTAAAACCTGAGCAACCATCTACCGCTAACTTGAATTCAGTGTCTAATCTAGGCTAATTTACAGTCTTTTTAGCATCTTATAGCGTATGGCAGAATTCGGTTTTGACTTAATTGTCTTAATGATAACTAGGATTAACAGCATATGAAATGTATTATAGAATATGACTATGCCCAGTATTCCCACTGAAGGATGTGCAAATACAGCATCACACTATTAATATCTTGTAATGGGAAAGTGATTTTCAACTGATAACCTCAACTGCCCTTTCAAGTATCTGTTGAACTGCACAACACTCCTACATGGTACGTATTAGTCGACTCGTTTTAGAGAGTCAAACTGGAGCACAGAAACCTATGACCAGTAGTTAGAATGTATAGGTAAAATATAATGATGCTTTTATTATTGTATAAAGATTCTACCAAATACAATAATTACATCCAGTTATTTTGCCAACTTTCTTCTAGGGTTTTGGTAGCCCATCAGGTGAACATTGGCTGGGAAATGAATTTATCTTTGCAATAACAAGTCAGAGGCAATATTCTTTAAGAATTGAATTAATGGACTGGGAAGGAAACCGGGCATATTCACAGTATGACAGATTTCACATAGGAAATGAAAAGCAGAATTACAGGTAAGAATCTATTAAAATTCTTTTGACTCTGCTGAGTGATAAATATTGTTCATTGTTTGCTTATTAAATATGAGAAAGGACAATAATATGATACTGATTTTCATTGAGGGTGAATAAAGAGGGTAAAAATAAAATAGAAATCTGATATCTCAGTGGTGGAATGTTAGAGTAAAACTAATATATCTAAGAACAAGGGACGATTATTAGTCGTGATGGCTGGTAGAACTGCTAAACAATTGTATAACTTTTAGCATATCTAAAACCACCAGAACTCAAACCTGATTGAATAGAAAAAGGATATGTATTCTTCATTACAACTTGAAGGATTTTTACCTCGGAAGCATAAAACTGAAACAATGGACATCGGAAAAAAAAGACCAAAAATGCTGTTAAAACTTCTGGTATTACCAACTAAAAATTCAGTGTAAATCAAGAGGAAAAACAGAATGTTGGATCTTATTGCGAGGAGACAAAAAACAAAGTGTCAGGTGTTGAGTAGCCTTGATTCATCATCATCAGCAGCATGCCACTTATAGTTCAAAAAATACATATGAAATTAAAACTTTTTCTGATAATGATTTTCTCCCATTTTTTTTTAAGATAAAAAAGTAGGAAACTTAAATCTGCTTATTAAAAAAAAAAAGAAAAAAAAACCTTTGGAGACAAAAGAGCTATGGATGACCTAAGTGGTTTAATTTTTTTTTTTTTTTAATCATAGCTCCATCTGAACAGACAGTACAATGCTGGGGGAAGAAAATGAAAGCCAGAACAATATTCTGAATTATTTATTACAGCACATCTAGTTAGCATAAGATTTAGGAGAGAAACAAATGTATTGTAAAACCAAATATTCAAGTCATAACGTGAAAATATGTTGGTATTCAGATTTTTATATTAAAGTAACTTGATTCTCAGAAATGCTGATTGCCTCCCTTTCCCCTGGACCTTCAGAGAAATGGAAGTGAGAGCAACTTGCTCTTTCTGCTGACAAGACTCTGCCCAGGTGGGACACAAAGTAGTGCCCCCGTCCTCTGGGTTTGTCAAAGGGCACTACTGCAGAGTATGGAAGTGCAAAGCTACATTTAGAAGCAATCAGTATGAGTTTAGCTCCTTCGTAAAGCAAGGACTATCCCATGGCACACAAAAGACAACTCTGCCTTCCACTGCCTCTAGCAATGCCATGCCATTTCCCCAGATTCGGAAGGTGGAGCACCCATTCTGAGGTGCTCTTAAGCAAAGAGCAAATGTAAGCAAAGGAAATTTCTCAAAACAGTGACTAGAAATACTGATACAAAGCATAAAAACAGCAGTGCAAGTGTGGATAATGTGGGGCTGTAAACATTCACAGATGTTCAAAAATTTAAGGAAATGATGGGACAAATATTTGTCAAGTGAGGAAAAAAGTTAAAGGACAGGGTTACACCTAGCTCTAACAATTACGATGAAAATCAGAGATGCCAGGAGTATTACTCAGGGGGTGAATTAAGATGTCTGAATTTCCTAATCAAAACAGTGGGTTTTTTGCTCACATTTGTTCTGCACTGAATAAGGACAAGGTTTATTGTTGAGGAATCAGAAGGATGTTGAAAATTTAACTTGTGTTAAAGCTTATGTTAAGGGAGGATTTCTTTTCAGGACTCATCTGGGTTCATTTGTGGCAAAATAGCAAGACAATTTCTTGTTTTGTTTCAAAATGCTAGTTGTAGTAAGATAGTAGAGCAACTTGGAAATGCTTACAGGGTTTCTGCCTATCATAAACCCATTTAACGTGCCCAGAGTAGAAGAGGCACAGAGTTTTGGGGAAGGGTTGCCCCATTGTCCTTTCAACAGTCTGGGAACTCTGCTGGGGACTGTGACCTGAGACTGCCTCAGGTGCTAACTACCAACCAGGACCAGGACACAGGCTTAAGAAATTACGTACAGTGTCTTATGTGGTTTTAATTGATTGCACCACTTCTGGCACAGTTTTAGCCCAGTCCGATTAACACTTTCCCAGGCAATTCCTGAACACAGCTGTGGGATCCCGTGGAGCGGAGCCTTTTTCCAACACACACTATGAGCAAGTCCATGTTAGTTTGTTGGGGAAGAAAGTCTAGCCATACAGACATGGATAGTAGTGTGCCACTAACCTTGATGGCAGAAGAGCAAGCCCTAGCCCAAGACTTAAACTTTATTCAAAATTTGATATGTCCTTTGCCATCTGTAATAATATTTGCCTCAAAGAAAGAGCCTTTAAAGGACTCGGGCATAGGATTTGCTTCTCTGCCTTGGCTGGTAGCACAGGCACCTGGAGATTTCTGAAATAGATTAGGTTTAATATGGGGAAGAAGGGAAGGGAAGGGAAGG